>CM038679.1:624084157-624255370 GCA_021605205.1 Aegilops longissima | reverse complement strand
TGGTAGATCTACTCTTGTACTACCCATATCATCAATATTAATCAAGCAGGAGTAGGGTATTACCTCCATCGAGAGGGCCCAACACAGGTAAAAACATCGTGTCCCTTGTCTCCGTTACCATCCGCCTAGACGCACAGTTCGGGACCCCCTACCCGATATCCGCCGGTTTTGACACGACATTGGTGCTTTCGTTGAGAGTTCCTCTGTCGCCACCGATAGGCCCGATGGCTCCTTCGATCATCAACAACGACGCGGTCGGGTGAGACTTTTCTCCCGAGACAGATCTTCGTGTTCGGCGGCTTTGCATGAGGGCCAATTCGCAGGCCATCCGAGCAGATCGAAGCTACGCCCTGGCCATCGTGTCAGATTTGAAGTTTGAACTATCGGCCGATATCTGCGGAGACTTGATCTTCGACGGATTCGAGCCGCAGCTGCTGCGCCAAGCGCCTTGTCTCGACGGGCATGATCTAGCTCGCAGCGGCAAGATTCCGAGGCCGCATCAAGATCTGCTCCCGACCCTTAATCCGGGCCGGATTCCCGATCGAGGGCGAGTGGTTGGACACCGCCTCGGGGCTACAATCTCTACCGCAATCGAGCCAAACTCCATCCCTGTCGCTGCGAAGACCTCGACTGTGGTGCCGGACTCCTCTCCGGACTCAACCCTCCGCGCCCGCCAATCGAATCCGATTGGGCGCCGGTCATGGAGTTCATTGTCATGACATCTTTCAAAGACTCGCCCTTTGGCGACATCCTGAATTCACTAAAGTCTCTCTCTTTATCCGGAGAGCCCTGGTCGGACTACGGACAGGAAGGTTGGGATGCGGACGACGAAGAAATTCAACGCCCACCCACCACCCACTTGGTAGCCACTGTCGATGATTTAACCGACATGCTAGACTACGACTCCGAAGACATCGACGGTATGGACGACGATGCCGGAGACGACCAAGACCCAGCGCCTACAGGGCACTGGAAGGCCACCTCGTCATATGACATATACATGGTGGATATCCCAAAAGACGGGAACAATGATGGAACAACGGAGGATGACCCCTTCAAGAAACAGCCGAAGCGCCGATGTCAGCGGCGCCGCTCTAAATCCCGCCACAATAAAAACGGTGATTCCGGCACGAGAGATAATAATACCCGGACGGTGCGAAGAGAACCCTCCAGCGAGGACTCAGCGCAGGAGGAGGGAGAAGCAAGTCCGCATGACAAAGGCGGCGTAAAGAGAGGTCGAGGGCGATAATTATGCGCCTCCCTCCGAAGATGAGGCAGGCCTCGACGACGATGAATTTGTCGTGCCTGAGGATCCCGCCGAACAGGGCGTTTCAAATGAAGGCTTATAGCCACGGCAAGCAGCCTCAAGAAAGCAGCAACAGCTTAGAGCTGATTAAGACTCGCTAGGCGATGAGATGGATCAAGTCCTTGCAGCCAAGAGTATGAACTCGAACGCCCTCCAAAAGCTACCCCAAATGCAGACCGTTGCCTCGACTAGAGGAGGAAGCACCAAGTCACGGCGCACGACGACATGGCAGACTGCCACCTGCGTGCCCGACGAAGAAGCCTCTCGGCCCTCCGCTCAAGCCACACCCCGACGCTCAAAAAGTACCAAGGCACGTGAAAACGCGGGACTTGCGAGATATATTGGAGGATAAGGCAAAACATACAAGATCCATCTACGGATCGCGTGGGCGCCAACAATGCGGGATGATTACCGTCGCGCGGATACAAAGAAACCCGCCGGGCCGAACACGAGAGACAAAGCTCATATGAGCTACGTCGTGACATAGCCCAATATAGAGGCGCCGCACACCCACTATGCTTCACAGATGAAGTAATGGATCATCAAATCCCCGAGGGCTTCAAGCCCATAAACATCGAATCATACGATGGTACCACAGATCCTGCGGTCTGGATCGAGGATTATCTCCTCCATATCCACATGGCCCGCGGTGACGATCTACATGCCATCAAATACCTCCCACTCAAGCTTAAAGGACCAGCTCGACATTGGCTCAATAGCTTGCCAGCAGAATCAATTGGTTGTTGGGAGGACCTGGAAGCCACATTCCTTTATAACTTCCAGGGCACATATGTGCGACCACCAGACGCCGATGACCTTAGCCAAATAATTCAGCAGCCAGAAGAATCGGCCAGACAATTCTGGACTCGGTTCCTAACAAACAAAAATCAAATCATTGACTGTCCGGATGCAGAGGCCCTTGCAGCCTTCAAACATAACATCCATGACGAGTGGCTTGCCCGGCACCTAGGACAGGAAAAGCCGAAATCTATGGCAGCCCTCACAACCCTCATGACTCGCTTTTGTGCGGGAGAGGACAGCTGGCTAGCTCAAAGCAACAACTTGGCCAAACATCCTGATAGTCCGGATACCAAGGACAGCAATGGCAGGTCGCGTCGCAACAAGAACAAGCGCCGCATCAACGGCGATAATACTGAAGATACGGCCGTCAATGCCGGATTCAGAGGCTCTAAACCTGGTCACGGAAGAAGCCATTCAAAAGAAATACCAGGGCCGTCAACTTGGACCGAATACTCGATCGCTTGTGCCAGATACATGACACCCCCGAAAAACCAGCCAATCACACCAACAGGGATTGTTGGGTGTTCAAGCAAGCAGACAAGTTAAGTGCCGAACTCAATGACAAGGGGCTGCATAGCGATGACGAGAAAGAGCCCCGGCCGCCAAACAATAGAGGACAGAAGGGTTTTCCTACACAAGTGCGGACGGTGAACATGATATACGCAACCCACATACCCAAAAGGGAGCGAAGCGTGCACTAAGGGACGATATGCGATGGAGCCGTCGCCCAAGTTCAACCCATGGTCTTCCTGCCCGATCACCTTCGATCGAAGGGACCACCCCACTAGCATCCATCACTGCGGCTTCGCCGCATTGGTTCTTGACCCAATTATCGACGGATTTCACCTCACCGTGTCCTCGATGGACGGCGGCAGCAGCTCTGAACCTGCTTTATCGGGATACAAGGCGCAAAATGGGCATTGACCCTCAAGGATTAAACCTACAAAACGACCGAAAGGCGCCATACCGGTGTAGAGGCCAATTGTACAGCTCACCACACTCAAGTGGTCTTCGGATCTCCGGATAACTTCCGGCGAAGAGTTAATCTTGACATCGTCCCATTCCGTAGCGGCTATCATGCATCGCTCGGACGAACCGCATTGTAAAGTTCAATGCGGTGCTGCACTACGCATACCTCAAGCTCAAGATGCCAGGCCCTCGGGAGTAATCACGGTCAATGGAAACACCAAGCGCTCTCTTGAACGGAGGAGCATACGGCGTCCTCGCGGGCGGAGGTGCAAAGCAGCCTCTCACGGCAATTCTCGAGTCCGCCACTAAGCGTCCGGACACCGCCAAGCACGCCCGGAGTAACCTGCAACAAGACCACCGCACGATTCAAGCACGGTAGCAATCCGCCCCAACCCCAGCCCTCGCGAAATTATGGCTGGTATTACGCGCACATAATTACGCCCGGAGATACCATGGGCATATGGGGAGGGGCAAGACAACGGCACGCCAAGAATGCGGCTCGACCGCACTGAGGGCTCCGCTTGTGTCATTTCTTTTTTTTCCCTCTTTTCTTCCTTTTTTTTCAGGACTCCGTCTTTGAGAAGTCCTGTCCGGCACTTGAATTGCCGAACTCATGATGCAACAGCCAGGGAAGCGGATAGCCACGTCGAGTGTTCAGGTGGTCTCTATTACGTGCATTATACCTGTTTTACATACCATCCCGCAGCTTACCCCTGGAGGGGGACATGTTAGATAGTCCCATCCCTTGCTTATTGCGCTATTTGTATCGTTCTGCTCCCATTGCAGTACCTTCTTGAATAAACAATACATAGCTTTCGCTTATTATTTCTCTACTTCCTTTATATATACATATGTTCATTTCACGACATGTTGGAACCGTACACTTTGGTACGGCCAATACACCAGGGGCTTAAGTATCCCAAAATTATGGTGTGATAAGTCCGAACACTTTCATAAGTGCGGCACCCCGAACTTATAGCATTATATGAATTATCTCTGAATCATGTCTTGGGTCAATAGTTGGGTTTGCCCGGCTCCCGTGTTTTGGTACCTTACGCTCCGCTATATCGGCTAAGGTAGCACCGGAGAACCACGCGATTGTGCCCCGCTTATGCTGGGTCGAGCACCTCGGGAGAAAGCTAAACTGACCGTCATGATAAGGCGAGCCGATCGCTGTTCGAGAGGTTTTTCGGGTCCCTAAAGACTTATGTCGCTTAGAGCGATGAACCAGAATTGTCCGCCAAAGGCGTGATAGCGCCTCAAACTCGGTCTTCCGAATACTAGGGGCTTCACTAAATTTAAAATTATAGAATTCTATGGCTAAGGAGAGTGTTCAAGCATTATAAGTCCGGTTGCCTTGTTCGTTGTGTTGAGCGCCTCCTAGATGGACCCAAGAATGGGAACAAGAGTGCTCAAGTTTATCCCGAACACCCCAAAGACTGTGGCATGGGGCTGAAGCCAACGACTTGCCATCTCTCAATTTTGATAAACGGCCGCACTGAAGGTAATATTTTAAATTAATAAGCGTTGCTTAGCGATATGAACAAGTTTTCAGCGTGCATGGATAACAAATGCGAGTTTATTCAAAATTACATCTTTGGAGCACTCATCCGCTATTCGGCGGGCACCCTTCAGAGGCCCTCATAGTACATTTCGGGCGTATGATGCTCATGGCCCTTCGGTGGCCCGTCCGTCACAATCCTCTCGCATCCAGCTTGCCCCAGCAGCACTTTAGCACGGGCAAGGGCCCGACGGACACCTTCAATGCAGACGAGCGCTTGATGACTTCAAGCACGGACAGCATCCACCACCGCTGCACCAAGCGAAGTAGCTCCCGGCATGGCCTCCAATGGCCACAGCCGCGCTTATAAGGCACTTCATGGCCTGTTCGGCGACCTTATGGAGCTCGACCAGCTGCTTCAGCTGGTCGCTCGAGGCACCGGATGGTCGGCCTCATCATACCGAGACCAGAACACCTTTTCCGTCGAGCTCCCTCCTTGGCGCGCGAATGCCGCAGCATCGTATACACCTCTGGGAAAATCTGTGAATGCTCCCGGAGAGCTCCGAATCCGGTAAGTAATAGGTAATTCACTTTCACATGCTTGCTTTGCATAAAGAATGCCTTACCCGGACGGAGGACACCGGCGTCTTACCCTTCTTGCGAAGGATCCGCTGGCCGGAGTTCGGAACCGCTGATGGTTCCGGCATGGAGTCCGGACGAGGGTCGGATTTAGAGCCCCTGGGGGTCTTGCCCCCGCGCGCCTGGAGTCCGGGAGGTTGCCTTGTGGCACCTCTGGCGCTAGCTCCTCTTGACCAAGCCCCCCTTGGGGCCCCACCGCGGTGTCATCCGCAGTGTGAGGCGAGGAGGCGGTCGGAAGCGAAGTACTCTCCATTTCCGACGAGCCCAGGGACCCGCTCGATGAATCGGCAAACTCGCCCTTAGGCGGGCTGCACGGTTGTTCGACATTAGAGAACACTCTGCAATAATAAAAAGCCATGGGTATCCGGACACTTACGATCTCGCCAGGGGCTTGGCCCTTGTAGGCCAATCCTCCTCGTCATCGTCGACGTTGGTCGAGAATTCGGAGGAAGGGTTCTTCCTTCTTGACCCCCGGCCTCCCGGTTAGGGCGGCCTTCCTTTTTCTCTCCTCCCACTGGGAGGATCTTCTTCTTCTTCCTCCTCGTCTTCGGAGAAGATTCTGCTTCAGAATCGACAAAGACCTAGCGCCGGAGCTCCTTCGAGTTCCGTGGCCTCCTTCTTGGCCTTCTTCTCCGGCACCACATGGGGCGCCGTAGCCAGCAGCCCCGTTAATCGGGCGTCCTCCGGGTCTTCCGGCAAAGGAGCCGGACAGTTAATCTGTCCGGACGTCTTCAGCCAGTCCTATCAAAGATTAGGGAGTTTTAGATCCCACGTAGAGTCAATCTACGAAAAAAGAGTCCCGTAAAGGGTAAAATGACTTACCTCGCCGGCTTGACGCTGCGAGTTGTATCCGCGATCTTTGGTAGCGGATGCTGGGGCTTCGGCGCCCTTGAACAGCACCTTCCAGGCATCTTCGTACGTAGTGTCGAAGAGCCGGCTCAAGGTTTGGTGCTGTGTCGGATCGAACTCCCACAAGTTAAAGGCCCGTTGTTGGCATGGGAGAATCCGGCGGATGAGCATCACCTGGATTACGTCGACAAGCCTAAGATTCTTGGCCACCAGGTTTCGGACGCATGTTTGAAGTCCGGATGTCTCGTCCAATTTCCCCGTCAGCCCGTCTCTTTCCATGATGAGAGCCGTGTGGGAAGCCAGATCTGAACTCGGGGCCGCCACCCATTTGGTATTGCGGGCTCGGTGATGTAGAACCACCCCGATTGCCACCCCTTTATTGTCTCCACGAAGCGCCTTGAGCCATGGGACTTTGGCCATCTTGCCAACCATGGCGCCCAAGACTTGCTTGACGGCCGCCCACTAGCTTCGGTCGGACGTTGAACATCTTCAGCCATAAGTCAAGTGGGGCTGGATGCAGAGGAAAGTTTCGCACACCACGATAAACGCCGAGATGTTGAGGATGAAATTTGGGGCCAGGTCGTGGAAGTCCAGCCGTAGTAGAACATGAGCCCCTGGACAAATGGGTGAAGTGGAAAACCTAGTCCATGGAGGAAGTGGGAGGAAACACTACCTCTCATGGGGCCTGGGGTTGAATAAGCTGCCCAAGATCGGGCAGCTCAGTGCTGTGATGTTGCCGGACAAGTATCCGCCTCCCGCAGCCTTGCGATGTGTCCTCCGTGACGGAGGAGGCCATCCACCTACCTCCCGCCTCGACATGGTTGGAGAAAGGTTGAGGTGGGATGTGCGGACTTGGGCGCTGAGCTCGAGTCTTGAAATGGATAAGCAAAGGAGGAAGAAGGCGTAGGTGAAAAGGTGGATCCTTATCCCCTTATATGGACGGACGACGCTATGCGTCCCCCACCAGCCTGGTAAAACTCGCTTATTTCCCAAGCGCCGTAATCAATGGCGCGGATGGGTTACCCACGTCCGTATTGATGAGAATCACGGAATAAGGGGGCACGATCTATGCTTTGATAAGACGTGCCAAGGAAACCGCCTCGCTAAACACGCTGAGGTGGAACAGTAAAAAATGATTCATATGAAGGCCTGGCCGTGGTATGATGTCACGCCGCGGAATGCATCAGCAAATCTGTGCAAAAGTTATTCTCTCTAATTCTCTCTACGATGTTATGTGGAACTTGTTTTGCAGAGCCGGACACTATCCTTGTGTTCAAAATCTTCTATGAAGTATTCGGAGGAGGAACCCGCCTCGCAATGCCGAAGACAATCAACGCGCCGGACTAATCGTCATTGAAGCCTGGTTCAGGGGCTACTGAGGGAGTCCCGGACTAGGGGGTGTCCGGATAGCCGGACTATCGTCACGGCCGGACTCCAAGACTATGAAGATACAAGATTGAAGACTTCGTCCCGTGTCCGGATAGGACTTTCCTTGGCCTGGAAGGCAAGCTTGGCGATACGGATATGTAGATCTCCTACCATTGTAACCGACTCTGTGTAACACTAACCTATCCGGTGTCTATATAAACCGGAGGATTTTAGTCCGTAGGACGAACAACAATCATACCATAGGCTAGCTTCTAGGGTTTAGCCTCCTTGATCTCGTGGTAGATCTACTCTTGTACTACCCATATCATCAATATTAATCAAGCAGGAGTAGGGTATTACCTCCATCGAGAGGGCCCGAACCTGGGTAAAAACATCGTGTCCCTTGTCTCCTGTTACCATCCGCCTAGACGCACAGTTCGGGACCCCTTACCCGAGATCCGCCGGTTTTGACACCAACATGGCCCTTTGAGTTTGAGGGGTAAGTATTTTATGGCGTGGAGATCATCTCCTCTAGCCATGTGTATGTGGAGGATGTAATCCTCAATCCAGACTCCAGGGTCTGTTGTTCCGTCATATGCCTCTATGTTTACGGGTTTGAATCCCGCTGGAAATTCATGATCCAGCACCTCATCGATGAAACATAGGGGATGTGTGGCGCCCCTGTATTTGGGTGTGCCGTGATGTTCGGATATTTGGCGTGTTGCCTTGCTTTTAAGAGCTTGCTTTCTCGCCCATAGATGGACCTAATCGGGCCATCCTTTGATTTGAATCCTTATGCGGATCGCAGATCGGCTTGTGTGCGCGCCGCTTGCTCGCTTTTTTTTGCCGTGGGGTCGTCCATCCGACCAGGTGGCCTTCTTAATTTTTGTTTGTGGGGGCTCTATGGCCTCCTCATCAAATTCGGGCAGTAGCTTTCTCTTTGGGTAGCTCTTTATTCGGCGACTGTCGCCGTATTTGTCTGCGGTGTTGAATACTTTGCTCTATCTGATTTTGAGTGCATCTTCTGCTGTTTTGAGCTTTCGCTTCTGCTTTTTCAGGCTACGCGCAGTGGCGACGAGCCTTTTGTGGAGGTCATTTCCGGCGTGAGGTCGTCCGGACTGTTGTCTTCGCCGGGGACGGGTTGTTTATCCAAGTTGTCTTGTTCGGACGATTGCTCGATAGCATGTTCGTCGTCCACCGGTTCGCCCTGCTCTATGGCTGGGTCTTTGTTGAGGCGGACTTGGTTCGCGCTTACGCTGCCGCTTTGACTGCTTTTCGAGGGATTTATCCTTCGTAGCATCCCGTTGTTCCTCGTCTTCATTTCCTTTAGGTGTATCCACCATGTATACATCATGGGATGAGGTGGTTGTCCAGCATTCTATAGGCGCTGGTTTATGGTTGTCTCCTACATCGTCGTCCATACCGTCGATGTGTTCGGAGTCGAAATCGAGCACGTCGTGTAAGCTTTGGACAGTGGCTACGAAGTGGGTGGTGGGTGGGCGTTGAATTTCTTCGTCGTCCACGTCCCAACCTTCCTGACCGTAGTCCGGCCATGGCTCTCCGGATAAAGAGAGAGACTTTAGTGAATTCAGGATGTCGCAAAAGGGCGACTGCTGAAAGATGTCCGCGGCAGTGAACCCCATGACCGGCGCCCGATCGGATTCGATTGGCATGGTCGCGGAGGGTTCGGAGTCCGGAGAGGAGTCCGGCACCCTGGAGTCAAGGTCTTCGCAAAGGACAGGGATGGAGTTCGGCTTGATCGTCGAGAGATTGTAGCCCCGAGGCGGTGTCCAGCCACTGCCCTCGATCAGGAATCCGCCCGGATTAAGGGTCGGAGCGATGTCGGTGCGGCCTCCGTGGCACCGCTCGCTGCAGAGCTAGATCATGCCCATCGAGACAAGGCGGCACGCGCTGGTTGCGCTCGAATCCGTCAAGATCAAGTCTCCGCGGATATCGGCCGTATAGTTCAAACTTCCAAATCTGACCTGATAGCTAGGGGCGTAGCTTTCGATCTGCTCCAGCACCAGGGGCATAAGGGTTTCACTTTTGGTGAGCCACCTTGGAGGTCCGTAAAGCTGCATATCAGCGATGGAGCCGCGTCGAGCTCGGGTGAGGAGGTGATTCGTCATTCTTTTCTTCGGTGGCTGCTGTGGTGGTGCCGGAGGCAGGTGACGGGCGTTGGTGTCAAGCTCAGAGATATTCTGTTATCTTTTCAGTTTTGTCATGTCGGTCTTTACGTGACTTGTACTTTGTTTTTTATGATATGTATGAGACACGTATTACCATGAAAAAAAAAACTAGAATTCACTTTTTCTTTGCAGCATACCACACTTCATCTCTAACGTATTGCTCCTTTTCTCTGTAGCGTCCTCTGCACTGGCAGTGCACCATATCTTCTGTATTGTACTCAATCTATCCGGAATTGCTATTTTAAATTTTAGACACATTGGTTTCTATCCATTTTAATGGCAAGTAATCCGGAACGAAGGAAATATCTACGAATTAAGAAACTGATCTAGATGGAGGCCAATCGGTTGTGGAGCAGCCCATTACCAAGGCAAAATCCTGCAGATATTTTCTACTGGCCTGCAGACATTTTCTACTGGCCTGCAGACTACCCAACATATACTCCGTGACGCAGCAGCTGACTCGAAGTCTCGACGGAAAAATGGTAGTGGATCCAATCTTGACGTCTCACGCAAGTACGCAACGTGTCTTGAAACTAGTCGTTAGGCCTTCCCTAATTACTATTCTTACTAGACAAGTAATTCCGAACGGAGGGAGTACATGAGAAACAACCTTGATGTTTCGACGAAGCAGCTGCTCAGGACGCGGTGCCGCTGCGCGAAGGGATCGACTTTGCAGTGCACGGCGCCGTCCCCGCGCGCCAAGTTCTCCACCTGTACGCGGATAGCCTGGACTCACGCGTCGTTGATGACAGCCTGAGACTTGAACGTTACAGCTGCCGGCTGCCTCCGGCTACGATAAATACCAGCCTCCTCGCTCCATCCCAATTCACAACTCGCTGCTCGAGCACAGCTTCCAGCCTTCTACACACAGAGCGAAGCATCTGCTTGCTATCATCTCGTCTCGTCTCCTCTCCGAATCGTCATCAACAGCTACCAGATGGCTCGCTTCGCCGTGGTCGCCGCCATCATCGCCCTCCTCGCCGTCGCCACCGCCGCGCAGGGCCCCATGCCGGCGCCCAGGATGGCCCCGCTACCGGCGCCTCCGGCGAGGTCTCCTGCCACCGCCCCTGCGCCGCTCGCCACCCCGCCCACCGCCGCGTCGCCGTCCCCGATGGCCTCTCCCCCGGCCCCTACCACCGACGCTCCCTCTGCGATGACGCCGTCCGTGGTCTCCGCCACACCCTCGGGCGCCCCCTCCGGCGCCCCCGCCGGCGCGCCCGCAAGCTCTGCCGTGTACTCTTCCGCCGCCAGCTTCGTCGCAGTCGCCGGAGCGGTCGCCGTAGCCGTCATGTTCTAGATGGAGGGACGACGACTCTGCTTCGTCTTGTCTATAGAATTTAGATGGTTTCTGCGGATTCTTTATTAGAGACCGATGAAGATTACACGACACTGCGATGTAATCTTGTTACGCATGCACGAGATTATTATGAATATACATATTCTTTCATTTGTTTCCTTATATTCTTCTCCTGTGGTTTTTGTATGTGTTTGTTATTCTCAGCTTATTTTCTGATATGCATTACTCAATTTTACTGGTAGGAGCAGGGAAAATCTGCATCGACGGCTGTAGAACACAGAGGATACTCGCCTTTCTTAAATTAGTACTGCCACCATTGCCCTCCTTCGTTGGAACCACCAAACTCACCCTCTTCCCCATCCATGTTGCCGAAAATCTCACACCCCATCGCCCCCCTTCGTCAGCCGCCGTCCTCTCTTCCCCTGTTACCATGTCGGTTTGGTTGTGCCCTCCTTGCAGACCTTTGCCCGACGAGACCAAAGAGGACTACATCGAGGGAGAGTTCTTGGAGAGGGCATGAGAGTAATTAGAGTGGGTCGATGACAAAGTGCGCCTTAAGGCCTAATAGACGTTGTTCGCGCCGCCTTCCCGCCGCTCTCGAGTATTTTTGATCGCATTTTGATAGCCACCATTGCAGAAATGGCAGCCACGCTCATGCCGGTTTTTTAGACTGTGGACTTATTCCTCCTACATGACACATAGGCGTTCGTTGGCTGCGTAGCTATGGATGTCGCGGCAGCCAAAGCCTTCCCCGACTGTGAGATCATTTCGAAGAGGACGAAGAACTCGTGGTTTAGCAGAGAATCGTTTTAATCCTTCTTGAAATCCATTTTGTCATACAGAATTCCTACTTGAGACCGATGTTTAATCCATTATTGAAAAACTTGCACTGTTGAGGTTGGGAATGAAATTAAACTGAAGTCTAAATCTAGTGTGTTATGAATTTTGGATTTTTGGGAACAACCGTTGCAGTCTATGACAAGTAAGTGGGATGCACATCTAAAAAATATGAAGGCTGCCTTTTTGGCGATTCTGTGTTTATGCACAGCCAGTCAGCCACCACTGTGTCCTTCATATCCAGATGGAGCACTGTATATCCTATATGACGACCGCACATACGACGAATTTGCTAGAGTTGCTCTTAGGTGTGTGTGTGTCGAGGAAGATTAGCTAGGAAACATGCTAGCTAGCCGCGTCCAAATTTTTTGAGGTATTTTTTTCGAAACGGACAAATTTTTTGAGATCAAATGTACAAGCGCATCACACCCTAGAGAAACCAAGGGAAATCCAGTGCCAAATATGATCATTATTTATGATAAGCTTCATAAAAGTAACCGACAAAAAGTGAATACAAAGAAGTTCAGAAAAATAAGAAGTGAACACGAAAGTTCGCTAGTAGCTTGCAAAATCACAGGATGATGCAATGGCCGTCGGGCTGCTCCTCGTAGCACACGATGGCCGCGCCAGGGTACGGCGGCATCGGCCGGGGACAGCAACATGTATTGCCAGGGCCGGGGCCGGAGCAGCAGCCGGGCGGCACCGGCTTGGGCGTTTCAGGCTTCTTTGGTTCGTCGGGCTTCTTGGCCGGCTCGGGCTTCTTCTCCACCACCTCAGGCCCGACGCTGACGACAACCGCCGTGAACTTGGCCTTCCGCAGCGCGCTCGCAAGGCACACCACGTCCACGTCCCCCACCACAGTCAGCGTCCCCTTCTCGCCGTCCACCGCCATCGATTTGATACCTGCATTACGGCCGATGGTCGAGCACGAATTGCAAATAAATACGCGCTCCTTGGTTTCTGCAAGTTTATGCGTACCTGGGAGCTTGGCGACGACGCTCATGGCGCCGGCCTTGCACCGCTCGGCGGTGATGTCCACCTTGAGCACGATCTTCTGCAAAGGAGACCAGATGAACAAATGGAGGGTTAAATCAGAGTTAGCAATGACAAATGGTTTCGATAGTGGGGCAGGGGAAGCGGCTCTTACCTTGGACATGGTGATTGGTGATCAATGAACCGGAGGAAGAGAGAGGTGGAGGCTTTGCTGTTCTTTAGTTGAGCTCCACAATTGTGACTTGTGACAGCTCGTCACACTTGCATTATGAGTCGACATGGCAACCTGTAATTCGTGTCTCCTGTGGTTGAGCATGTAATGATAGCGCGGAAGTCAACACCTTAACGAACTCGTTATGATCCCCTAAAAAAAAAAAACTCGTTATGTTCGGTGCACAGCAGAAAACACGTTTTCCATTTCGTCATGTCGTCGCATGCTAATTCGTTCAAGTAAAAGTAAAACCTTGTGTTTCTTGTAACTGCCATTGTTCACGCCGGAAAAAACTAGTATTTTTTTCCTGAGATCAATAGTAGTTTATTCCATTAAGATAGTACTACTATCTTTTGGTAAGAGATCCTCAATACATGGGGTCATCTGCCGAGCCACATAGCCGGAGCTCGTTCAGAGCGACTATACCTTTCTGAGATCTATGAAAATTCCATGGAATAAACACTCTATTGACATAGGGACTTGACTTCAGCTACTAAATGATCATACACTGATCTATCTAAACTAGAATTAGAAAGACAAGATAAAGCAGTGTGAGAATCAGACTGAAACATAACTGGAAGCTCTATATGTTGACGAGTAAGTGTTATACCGATCATCAATGCATGAATCTCTATCACAAGAGCGTCACCGCAATTAAATAAATAGTGATACGCTGAGAAAATGACCGAACCGTCATGTCGTCGTAGGACATCCCAACCGCCCCTGTGCCATCATCCTCCGTAAAGGATCTATCTACTGAAACTGCAGTAATATTGCATGGAGGCGCTAGCCAAGGTAAAACTTGGGGCATACGGTGAGGCCTTGATATTTTTAGAAAAAAAGCATAAAGCCCGACTTCAAATTAATGAAGTCATCAACCGGCTAGGATACAACAGTGCTGATACAAAGGCGAAAGCTTGAAGAAAAATTGAAAGATAACAGGTGGCATGCACACACATTACAGAGCTAAGCAGAGCAATGGCGAGCAGGGCACCTCCACAGCGAAAACAAGATCACGCCGCCGGAGAGCTCTACGCAAGCTAGAACAGCGGAGCAACTGCAACCGGTACGTAGACCGCACAAGTGAAGCCGAGTGGAACCGGGCTGCATGGAGAAAATCATGCCTCCAGATCTAGCCGCCCCGAGCCTTGCCGGAGGGGAGATCCAATTGCCCCTACGTCCGATCCGTGCCACAACACGCGTACGCCATCCACGGGCCGGCTGCCCAAAGCCAATCAATATGAAGAGCCACTGAAGGATTGCATGGGAACCATCTCATCACCACCATAGCCGTCGTCCCAGAGAGCATAGCAGCACCACCGCCACCAAACACCTTGACACGAGACCACAACCTCACCCTCCCTTGACGGAGCCTCCAAGGAGGACCGAGACGCCACATCTCTGTCGCCGTTCGGCCAGCAAGGCCAAGGCTTTCGCCCGGGATCGTAGGAGAGGAGGAGGGAGGTGGCGAAGAAGCCCGACACGCCCTCATGAGGGAGATCGACACCGGAGCGCCATCATCATCAGGGTCGATGGGAGGTCGACCATGGGTTTCCCCCGTTCTAGGGTGGCCACCACCCACCCTCTTTTTCCAGATCAGCGAGGGAGGACCACAACAGAGGAGAGGAGACCGGAAAGCAAGGCAGCCGAGGCCGACGACGTAACCTGCAGCAACGATGAGCCTCCACCGCCCCGACCCCGCCCACACGGCCAGTGGGGACGGCCAGCACCGCCGGCGCTATCCGCCGGACGAGATCGACGCCGCCCTCCCCAATCAGGGCCGCCACCCTGGGATCCAAGGCCCCCTGCAGCCTAGAGCAGCAGAGCCTCGCCGCCACCTTCATCGACAGACGCGCAGCAGCGCTCGCGAGCGCCTTGGGTGGCGACGGGGAGGAGAGGGGGGAGAGGGAGACAAAGCTAGGATTAGGTCTCTCTCGTGTCGCCCGTGAGGGGCGATGTGAGGGCTAGTGGAGGGATGTATGTCCGTCGAGGACTTGATCTTTCCCAAGACTCTTGGGATGATTAGTACCCCGTAGAGACTGTAGGCGGTGGATGAAGAATAGCCCGTGGAGAGATGCCTCCAATGAACCACTCCCCCCCGGGTCCATTCTTCATATATTTACAAGTTTTCTACAATTGCTATAATTTACCTTTATTAATTTAGTTACTATCATCCTTTGCAATTTTTAATATTATTTTGCTTTTGACCTTGTGTCTAGCAAGAACAAGGAGAGTGACAATCCCCTCGTCTTTGTTGGGTAAAGTATTATTTTGTGCAGGTGTTGCTAATGTTGTACGTGTGTTGCTTCTACTGGTTCGATAAATCTTGGTTCTTAACTGAGAGAAATACTTTCTACTGTTGTGCTACATCACCCTTCCTCTTCAGGAAAATCCAATAACTCCAACAGGAGTAGCAGTGTATTTGAGGTTGCACCTAGTTCGTTCGTTTAACTCTAATCCGGTCCACTTATTAGTTCCTTCTAATCTACACGATGGTGTTTCGATTCAAGATAAGGTCTACACGATGTTGTGGTTTCATTCACGCAATTGATTCGTCGTTTCGTCAATTGTAAATGTTTAATTTTATGTTCATGTTTGGAGCTATTTTGGACAACTTTTTGTCAAATTTATCGAACATAGTCGATAATTTAAAATTTCCTTTGGCCACTAGCTTCATCTCGCAATTCCACACGACTTCGTGTTGCATGTTTTCTGTTTCGACGATCGTGGACGAGTAGATATACATCTTCCTCATGAGTTACATATGCATATGTGTGGTATGGCTTAACGACACTCCTTAATCGTTCCTCTAGGCCTCTGTCGCGCGTCCTGTTATGCTGGCGCCATCATCAGCGTCGTTCCACTTGGTCTCCTCTCCCGCATCCTGCTGCATTAGCACCATCGTCGCCGTCGTTCATCTTAGCATCCTCTCTCTGTAGGATCGAAAGTATGTCCAGAGGGCGGGTGATTAGACTACTTGACCAAATAAAAATCTAGCCTTTTCCCAATTTTAAGTCTTGGCAGATTTTAGCAACTTATCACAAGTCAAGAAATCAACCTACACATGCAATTCTAAGAATATAACAGTGGAATGTAAATCATTGCATATGAAGGTAAAGGGGAGGAGTTTGGAGGGAGCAAACAAAATGTAGACACGGAGATTTTTGGCGTGGTTCCGATAGGTGGTGCTATTGTACATCCACGTTGATGGAGACTTCAAGCCACGAAGGGTAACGACTGCGCGAGTCCACGGAGGGCTCCACCCACGAAGGGTCCACGAAGAAGCAACCTTGTCTATCGCACCATGGCCATCACCCACAAAGGACTTGCCTCACTAGGGTAGATCTTCACTAAGTAGGCGATCTCCTTGCCCGTACAAACTCCTTGGTTCAACTCCACAATCTTGACGGAGGCTCCCAAGTGACACCTAACCAATATAGGAGACACCACTCTCCAAAAGATAATAGATGGTGTGTTGATGATGAACTCCTTGCTCTTGTTGTTCAAATGATAGTCTCCGCAACACTCAACTCTCTCTCATAGACTTGGATTTAGTGGAAATATGATTTGAGTGGAAAGCAACTTGGGGAAGGCTAGAGATCAAGATTCTTGTGGTTGGATTGGAATATCTTGGTCTCAACACATGAGTAGGTGGTTCTCTCTCAGAAAATGAATGTTGGAAGTGTAGGCATGTTCTGATGGCTCTCTCCACGAATGGAGGAAGGGTGGAGGGGTATATATAGCCTCCACACAAAATCTAACCGTTACACACAATTTACCAAACTTGGTGAGACTGAATACTCAAACTCGGTCAGACCGATTTAGTTCAAAATGTGAACGTTAGGATTTTCGGTGGGACTGACATGTCAACTCGTTGGAACCGATTTCATTAGGGTTAGGGCATAACGTAATCTCGGTGAGACCGATCACAGGAACTCGGCGAGACCGATTTTTGTAATGGGCAAACACAGAGTTGGTCAGGCAAACTCGGTGGGACCGATCTCTCATTTCGGTGGGACCGAAACATTACGAAAAGGAAACATAGAGTTTGCATTGCGAACTCGGTGGGACTGATCGCTCATCTCCGTTGGACTGAAATGTTATGAAGGGAAACAGAGAGTTTTCAATCCCATCTCGGTGAGACCGAACTGATTAGGATTTCTGGCAGTGGCTATGTCAAATGAACTCGGTGGCGCCGGATAGATCAAATTGGTGGGGCCAAGTTTGACTTTTCACTAAAAAAAGACAAATCCGTGACATTTTGGGCTGAACGAAATTTTTTCCTGTCATACTTATGACACTTCTATGACGATAATTGTGACAAAACCCGGTATCATCATAGATGTGGTGGGGTCCTACTTATGACAAAAATCATGACGTAAAATGGGCTTTTCGCCCTGGCGGGCCGGAGACGCAATGCATGACATTCTTTGGGCCGTCCCATGACGGAAAAAATCGTGGTAGAAGCGAGGGCGAGGAAAATATCGTGGTGTTCCTGGTTATGGTGGGTGGTCCGGCGAAGATGCGTGTTTCTCTCGTACACTCACGCTGCGGTGCGCGGCGTTGGCTCTAATCAACCCGAAGCGAGGCGTTGGGCTCTAATGAACCCGAGCAATTGCACTGCAAGCTACGCGTTGCTGAACCCGAGCGATCGATCGATGGCTGTTAACTGAACCCGATCGAGCGATTCCTTCACTACTACTGCTAACTGAATCCGATCGATGGTGCCTCTGGATGAATAGTGAGCGTTGCTGGGGGGTTTGTATGAACAGTTCCCGGTGGGGGTGGATGAACAGGACCCCGTGGTGTTGCCTCTGGATGAACAGTGAGCGTTGCTGTGGGGGGTTTGGATGAACAGCCTCGGTGGGGTGGATGAACAGACCTCGTGGTGTTGCTCTCGGATGAACATGACCCCGATCGATCGAGCCGGTTGGGGCTGGATGAACAGGACCCCCGTGGAGGGCTGGATGAACAGGACCACCCCGTGGAGGGCTGGATGAACAGTAGACGGTGGAGGGCTGAATGAATAGTAGCCCCGTGGAGGGGTGGTTGAACAGGAGCCCGTGGAGAGGGCTGGTTGAACAGTAGCCGGTGGAGTAGCGCGCGGTCGAGGCTGGATGAACAGGAGCCCGTGGATGAACAATCCTGTGGAGGCCGGAGGAGGTCGACGGTGGATGAACAAGAGTCTGTGGAGGCTGGAAGGGGTCGATGGTGGAGATGAACAGTATCCCGTGGAGTCCCGTTTTGCAGTACGCCACACCCCTCCCGATGAACAGGACCCCCGTTTCGACCGTAGTGCTCCAACACAATTCCATTCCTCCGCTTTGGCGGTACACCACACCCTCCCGATCAACAGACCCCGTTTCACCATAGGAGGTCCGCTTCTCCGCTTTGCGGTACCTGCACTTCTCCCGGCGAACAGGATCCTGTTTTGAACGTGGTCGGTCGAACACAAGGCCGCTTTCTCCGCTTCTACGGTACGCCAGGCCTTGTTTGCATCGGCTGTTCCGTCCAAGCCCTCCCGATGAACACAATGACGCATTCCGTTTCGACCCAGCCGGTTGGCTCCCCATGAACACGCATTTACGACGCTGTTTCTCCGCTCCGACCCAGCCATGTACACGAGCCCCGCCGCACGTGTGCGCGAGTAGGCGTTCGAGACCCTGCCCGTATGTACGTACGTGGTCGTATTTTCTTTCTTGCACACTGGCCGCTGTACATACGTGTACATGCTACGTGCGCGCCTCTACTACGACATGTTCGCGCCTCTACATCGACCAGTATGTATGTACACATTCGTGACCAGAATGACAACGCTATGTACGCTTTGACCAGGTGGGTCCCGACTGTCAGGCACTTCCTTGCCTGCGAAGATGTAGCTGGTGGGTCCTAGCAGTTAGGGGCGCGAATCGTTTTTTTCCCAAACGCACTTAATTTCGTGCGAAGATGTAGCTGGTGGGTCCCAACAGTCAGGGGAAACGTTTTTTTTTCACGAAATACGGTGGCCCGTCCGGTGGGTCCCCGCTGTCAGGTGGAGGAATAATTATTTTGGGCATAATAAGGAGGCATTTCCTTGCTGCGGCCATGGACCCAGCAGTCAGCCTCTCCATGTACAGTACTCTTCCGATGGAAGTCAATCATTGACCACATTGACCACGCCGCGCCGAGAGCAACAAGGCGGTGGACGACGGTGAGGCCTAGGAAGGGGACGACGCAGAGCCAGGGAAGACGCGGCAGTGGATGCCCACGCAGAGAGGAGTACGAGGGTTCACTGGTTCGGCTGCGGTGTGAGGCTGCCGTCGCCGCAGAATAACAGGGGGTGTGGGTGAGTAGAGGGATGGTCTGGCCAGCGGTGGGAGTAGTAGGGGGCGGTGAGGCCTATGCGGCATAACAGCCGGCCACAGGAGGCAGGAGCACGAGGCACGACCGGCGCTGGTTTCGGCGGCTGGAGCAAGAAGACCAGAGGTTGAAGAAGCCCTACGGCCGTTGGATGGACATCGTACGGTCACTGGAGCTATAATCATGCATATTGACTAAGTTGACAAAGCCCTCCGTCCACATCAACTTAGTAGGCCCACAACTCAGCCTCCCACTATACTGGGTCCCAGCTAGCAGGGGGAGTATTCATTTTTTTGTGCGTAATAAGTAGGCACTTCCTTGCGTGCGAACATATAGCTGGTGGGTCCGAGCTGTCAGCGGTGGTAACATTTTTTCGTGAAATACAGAGGCCCTTTCGGTGGGTCCCAGATGCCAGGTGGAGGAATCATTATTTTGTGCGTAATAAGGAGGCATTTCCTTGCGTGTGGTCGTGGACCCAACTGTCAGCCTCTCCACGTACAATCCGCTTCAGATGCATGTCGGTCGTTGACCACGTTGACCAGGCCACGCCGAGAGCACCAGGGCGGTGGAAGACGGCAAGGCCTAGGAAGGGAACGACACGGAGGCAGGGAAGAATCAGCAGTTGTTTCCCACGCGGAGGGGAGTACGACTGTACGAGGGTTTACTGGTTCGTCTGCCGTCGCCGGAGAATAACAGCAGGTGTGGGTGAGTAGAGGGATGGCTAGGCCAGCGATGGGAGTACGGTGGGGGGTGAGGCCTGCGTGGCAGCAGAGCCGGCCGCGGGGAGGAGGGAGCAGGCAGTCCCGCCGGCGCTTGTTTGAGCGGCTGGAGCAGGAAGAGCAGAGATTGAAGAAGCACGACGGCCGTTGGATGGCCATCCAACAATCCCGCTAAAGGCCAACCTTTTTTAGGAAAGCCTCAAATCTATGGAAAACAGCATACATCCCATCTGTCATTATTTTTAATAATTTACAACCCATTTGCTAATTCTTAAGGTTTTTTTGGATCCCATATTCTTTTTGTTAGCATTACAGCCCATATTATGGCCACGGTTAAAAAATTGTATGAAATTTTGCATATTTCGGTGCGGTCCGAACTGTTTTTAATCCTGAAATTTCGGGTCACGTTCAAACTGATTTAAAATATAAATATATATCAATATAAAATCCAAAAAATTGTCCACGCATAAAAATCAATGCAATTTAAAATCTCGAAATGAAAAAAAGCAATTTGAAACTAATTGCCGGTTTGATGTGTTTTAAAAATGTACAACCCATTTCTCATTATCGATAGGCTATTTTCTCGCCAAATTAATGAAAGCTCTCCTCATCTTGAAAGATTTGCAGCCCAACAGCCCCGACAAAGCGATTTACTTGGCAAATCACAAAAATCGGGCAGGGTCAGGACCCAGCTGTCACCTCTCCACGTCACAGACTCTTCCGATGGAAGTCGGTCGTTGTCCACATTGACCACGCCGCGCCGAGAGCACCAAGGCGGTGGACGACGGTGAGGCCTAGGAAGGGGACGACACGGAGCCGAGGAAGACGCGACAGTGGATGCCCACGCGGAGAGGAGTAAGAGGGTTCACTGGTTCGGCTATGGTGTGAGGCTGCCGTCGCCGCAGGGCCTAGCTAGCGGTGGGAGTAGTAGGGGGCGATGAGGCCTCAACGGCAGCACAGTCGGCCAATGGGGGCAGGAGCAGGCGGTCTCACCGGCGCTGGTTTGGGAGGCTGGTGCAAGAAGAGCAGCGATTGAAGAAGCAGCAGGACCGTTTGATTCAAATCTAACGGTTACTGCTGCTAGAATCGTTTGTTAACTAAGTTGACAAGCCCTGCGTACGCGTAAACTTAGTAGGCCCACAGGTCAGCCTCCCAACCGGTGCGCCCCAGATGTCAGTGGGAGGAATCATTTTTTTCACGTAATAAGGAGGCAGTTGATTGCGTTTGGCCAGGCCAGCAGAGGAAGTAGGGTGGACCGGGAAAGCCTGCGCGGCATCACAGCGGGCCACAAGAGGAGGGAGCGGGCAGTCCCGCCGGTGCTAGTTTAGGCGGCGAGAGCAGGAAGATCAGAGATTGAAGAAGCACGTCGGCCGTTGGATGGACATCCAACAGTCACTGCTACTAGAATCGTGTGTTGACTGACAAAGCCTTGCCTAAACAAGTCAGCCTTGAAATCTGTGGCGTGTACAACCCATTTGCTATAATTTATATAATTTTTACTCATTTTCTAATTCATATGGAATTTATTGCAGCCCGTTTCCATTTTTAGAATTGCTGCCCATTTTCTGGTCAGTACCAGGGTTAAAAAAATTAACTAAATATGTGGGAAATTTTGAAAATTCGCAAATTTTTGCTGGGGAACAAAATATTCTTAATCAAAAAATTAGTAGCCATACTAAAAAAAATTAAAAATAAATTAGTACTATGTCATGTTAAATCCAATGAAATACGTATAAGATATAAGTGAAGAACAAAACAAAAAGGAAACTAATATCCCATTTGCTATAATTTTTGGAATTTTCAACCCTTTTGATATTACTTTTAATGTATACATCCACCATACTCTTTGGCCAGGCCGAATGCATCCCTCCTCGTCTTGAAAGATTTGCAGCCCAGTAAGTCAGAGAAAACAAATAGGCCTAGCTTGGGAATTCTTCAAAAAGAAATACTGGGCTACCTATTTTTCCAAAGAAAAAACTGCTGGGCTGGTCATGTTGTTAAACTGGCCACAGAGACTGCACAATCCAGTTTATAGCCTGCTCCTCCGTATTACTACTAAAAAAAGTTGTGCAATTCTGTCGTTAATTGACTATACGTTGAAAATGATGTGGGTCCCAGATATCAACAGAGTGGATTAGAGTAAAAAACGAGGGGTTCATCTGAGTAGTAAAAGAGGCGCTTGCTTGTGTTCGGGGGTGGACCTGGTGGGTCCGTACTGTCATACTCACAACTACAGTCCTCTCCCGATTCACTATGTTGACAGGGACCGTTTCAAAAAAAACTATGTTGACAGGGCCGGACGGCGGCGCCGTGGCGAGCACATCAAGGCGGAGGATAAAGTGATGTCGCCAATGTGCTGGGCTGGGTTGGACATTCTTATTGAAAAATAAAAATGGACCGGATCTATTTACGACGTTGACTACGATTTGCATGGGTCCGCTGGTTGCAGGAAGAAAATGCTGGGAGAAAGAAGACTGGTCGCTATCTTTGTCGAAGAATAATATCGACTGAATGTAACGACACTATCATAGGAAATAATATCATCCTGTTAAATCGTGAATTTAAAGAACTAGTGCATGAGCATTTAGCTTTATTTATTTATTTACTTATTTATGTTTAGGGGGCCATGAGCATGTACCTGGGCCGGATTCATGTGAGAGCCTCCCTTCCAGTTAATTATGGGCTTCTCTATTGGGCCTTCATCAGTGGGCTGCGTGTTATCAACAAGTGTAAAATGTGTTCCGTATGAAAAATAGTATGCGCTACATACGGTACGGGGCACTAAAGGATTGAACCATGCAACGACTTCCAAAACATTGTGTTTGTCGTTCTAGCAACACATTTATTCAACCAACAGACGAAATATACTACTGATTGTACATTGAAAATAGCAGCAACAGCAACCAGGGCTGGGGTGCAACATAAGCATGTAAGCAGGCCAGAAGAGTGAAGACGCAGCTCTCTCTTCCAAAGCAAACATCAGCCATCATTACAAAAAGGGCTACCAAAAAAGAACAAGTGTATGCATCAAACTAAATAAAGATCCTACTAAACCAAGTGTACGCATCTAACTAAGTGGCTCAGGTAGACGTTACTATTTATTAAGCCGTGGAGATTGGTTGAGGGCTTGAACCAGATGGGTGCCTGACGGGGGAAACTCCAGCCAGCAGGTCGAAGTCAGATACTTGCGACCCTCTCTCCTAATTTGGGCTGCAGAGCGTGGCGGCACATATCAGAATATGTTGCATGCAGAGACGCATGGTACGCTGTGTACACACAGTTTTGCCTGATGAACGAAACCGCGCTGCCATCTTGATCCTTGCCGTCGGTTATCTCCTGGTTAATCGGATAATTCAGTCCGACAAACACAGAGCATGTACCAAGGCTACTTACCAACCTCCAGTCAAAAATTTCTGAAGGCCCGGAGAAGCTGGGATCCTGCTCAAGACCTTACAGTGACTGTGATTGTATTCCGCGAAACAACACATCCGGTACATGCGAACGATCATCAATCGTTCGCCGTCGTCTGATCGAGCCAGGAATCAGCTGCAACTGCCATGGCGCTTTTCTTTGAAAGGTTTTGGGATTAGGAAGGGTAGGGACACTAGGCTGCCTACAACATCATATGAAGTTGGAGTCAAATAACCCTAAAAAAAGTTGGAGTCAAATAAAAAAGGGCTCTTGATGTAGTTAATCTTAAGAACAACATGTTATGAGCATGCATATTTTTTCAGTAAATGTTGACAGTAATATAAGCAAGCCATCATGATATCATAGGAAAGTAACATACTGCTGTAGCAGCCGTTTGTAGTGATGACTGGAGTAGGCCAGTAATACGTCCAGCCATAGAAGGAGTCGACAGCGTAAATGAAGCTCTTGTGTTCAATGGCATCAGAGAACAATGGAGGATGTATGATCCTGCGATGGACGTGCAGATTTATCCACTTACCGCAGTGACCTGTCAGATAGGCGAGACCGTGGTTGAAGAACGCAATTAGCCTGAAGTCTTTATAATTCACAGATCTTGTGTGCACTTGGCAGATTACAGCTGACGGTGTCCTGGACTAGGGGGTACTCACCACGTCATCTCCCGATCTGTTAGATTGGGCCGAGGACCCCCATGGCCGTATACTCATGGGCCAGTCCGGACAGCTGCCGCATACAAGGAAGATTCCGCAAGACTTGGCGATCAAGACAAGGACTCTCCCCACCGGCGATTCGTCTAGGACTTTGTTATCCTAGGCCTCTGGTGCATTAAATAAACCGAGGCCAGGCTAGTCGATAGAGATATACAATAATCATACCATAGGCTAGCTTCTAGGGTTTAGCCTCTCTGATCTCGTGGTAGATCCACTCTTGTACTACCCATATCATCAATATTAATCAAGCAGGAGTAGGGTTTTACCTCCATCGAGAGGGCCCAACCTGGGTAAAACATCGTGTCCCTTGCCTCCTGTTACCATCCGCCTAGACGCACAGTTTGGGACCCCTACCGAGATCCGCCGGTTTAGACACGAAATTGGTGCTTTCATTGAGAGTTCCGCTGTGTGTTCGGCAAAGGTTGACGGCTCGCTGCAGATCAATCGCGACTTTCGCATCTTCGCCACCAGCTCGACCGGTCACCTTGGTTCACCAAGGACTGCGCCTCTATCTCCGATCGTCATGTTTGGATGAGGGTCTTCATCAACATCAACTCCGATCTCTATCAAGATCATGGAGGAATCATCCAGGTAGCCCGGGGGCTCAACGTCAACATTGCCCTCGGGCGACCATACTGTTTTTCTGGACAGCGGACTTGTGTCCACCGCCACCGTCTCCTCAATCGTCGTTTTAACGATTGCTTCAGTGGAATTGTGCGGAATTGAGTCTACAACAACCCTAGAAAATTTCATCGAGTTCCGATGGAGGAATCTCTGGCAATCTCGGATATACCGGAGCCGCATTGAATCTGGACGAGAATCCGGACGAGTTTAGGGCGTGGTGTCTAGCTTCTAGCTCGGACATCCTTTGGAAGATCCAACCGTTGATCGGCTGCGGAATTCCTATATCTACCACCCCTCAAAATTTCAGCTCGATCCGACCGTCCAAACTCCGGGAACCTTCTGATTAGTGAATCACTTTTCGGATCTGTTTTCTGCGCGAAAACGAATCCGACCCGAGTTCGTCTTTTTTATGAACGGGATTTCGGACATCCTTTTTGAAGGAAGTTTTGTATGGGGTGTTGTGTTTTGTTCCTGAACACATCCCACTAACTTTAAAATCTTTTGAACATGATCTTCAACATCATGCTGGTGTCAAACCAGTCCGGCAACATTGCTCCATGGCTGCCGACCTGCGCTAGACACGTCGTCACTTTGTTGAGCCGAGCTCAACTTCTTCGGATCATCATCTCGCAAGTCAACAAGAGTCCGCATCGCGGGCGATAAATCATCACCAACATCGCCGCCCCACGGATTACACGGAGCGGCATACCGCGTCGCCGCACGGTCGCTTCATCAAGCCGCATCGACCACGTCACGACCTGCATCGGCAGGGCCGCACTATTGCTACTTCAAGCTTGTGTCCATCACGCCGACCTACTTCGACATCTCGGCTGGACCGGGGCTTCGCCATCTCTTCATCAACCTACTTCGACACTTCGCGCCACTACCCGACCAGCTCCGCCATGTTAGTTGGACCGAGGGCTTTGCCTCGCAAGCCAACCTTGCCAAGATTGCCATGTCATCATTTTATCACCCATTAGGCAATGGGTGCGCGGATCGAGTCTCAATTTTGGGAATCACCTTCCTTCGGATTACTACAACAAATAAACCAGGTGCTATTAATCCTAGTATTTTTTGCTTGTTTGGGCTCATTTTTCCCAAGGAATTATTACTCTGGTTTGTCCATCATATGTACACAAGTCTATCAAGTGGTGGCCGATTAGCGACGGTCGCATGATGGTTCGGTCGCTTTCAGACATAGTCCGCTAACGCCGATCCGAACTCGAACCGACACGTGAATTCAGGCCTTGCCATGCCTTTACCAAGATGACGCCGCCGCCTGCATCGACATTGACTTCGCGCCAGCCATATTTCTTTTATTACTCACTTTGCATAAATTATTTGTTATGCAACGAATTTTTTAATTTTATTATTACTATTATCCCGGTCTGCACTATTTTTGTGCACAGAAAATGATCCAGCCGGACTATATCCTTTAGGCGTCACCTTGGCTGGACGGGGCTTCATCAACACTTCATTACCCCATGCAGGGACTTCGCATCACTCTGCCGTCCTGCATTGACCGTGCTATGTCACCACTTCGGAGTGCCGAGCTCTTTGCTCCACCACGTCGGGATCGGCTTGGGGGATGGAACCTTGTCCCGCATCAAGCTCGGACCGCGTCGTCAATACCGAACACATTAACCAGCTAAGTTGCCTTCATGCTCAAAGTTTTAAATTTTTAACTTGTGTTCGGCTCGACCAAGCGTTATACTTTTTTGGGAAAAAGTTGCTTGTAAAATTTTTCCTTGTCCAAACTTTGTTTGTGACGCGCAAATTCAAATACCCCGTTTACTTGGGGGCTTCCTTCATGAAGTTTTTTCCTCTTGCACATGATTATACTTGTACGGCTTCGTTCCTTGTTCGTGTATTACGCCACAATATGCACCATATTGACTTAAGTGATTTGCAAACTGGGTTGCCTTGCTCCTGTGTTTACCCCTACGTTCCCGATTGTTCGGCTAGGGAGTAAAGGGAGCACCTCTGCGATTGTCACGATCGGGTCACCCGAGCCGACCTCGACTGGTGAAGCCGAAGCTAGCGCCTTATTGTTTTCAATGATGGTCGGCACACAACAGAACTCATGAGTACAAAAATCTATTGCACAAGTCTCATATTAACCATGAGCACCAAGAAAGGTATCGGTGGGGTACTATTTTCTTCAAGATGCTTCTTACACTTCATCAAGAATATAGCATAAGTTCCTCGAGCGCTTTGTCTCGTTACATGCCTTATGACCTGATTGCTCGGTTATTGGAAACACCATCGTTATTCTCGATGATGGAGTACATAACACTTTTCGGTCCTTGACCAAGAGGGAGAAGCCGACGGTCGGTTAAGACGCTTTAAAGTTCGTTGAACATAGATATGATATAAGTACTTCGTACATACAATCATTCTTTACCCAAGTTACTTGGGGCTCTTATGTTTATTTGAGCCGCTTTATAATAAGTGTTTTCTTCTTAGTCGCTTGCAGAGTTTTTATTATTATTTATCACTCCTTTCTCGACACGAAAAGCGGTCACTAGTCGGGGAGCCTAATTTCTCTCTCAAAACCGCTAGAGTTTAGTTTTCTAAACTGGCCTAATGAGCCGTAGGCTGGCCCGCTTGAAGTCTTGAGGTAGGATGTGTCATGTTAAAGCACGGGAGAAGCACTTTTTTTTCTAAAGTCCAATTTTCGGATTGGCACCGAACACTTGATCTTGTTCGGACGTCATGTTTTTACTAACGTTTTTTGGTTTTCCAAGCTTTTGGCACTTTTAAACTATTTGTGTGTTTTCAGCACAAGTCTCGCAAAGGCAACGCCGACACCTTTAGAGATTCGCAAAACATTCTCGGATATTGCTATATATGCATCAGTTTCAATTGTGTCTTCGGTCAATAGTTGGGTTGCTGGCCCCGCTTGCCTCCTACATTCCGCTTTGTTCGCTAGGTGTGCAAAGGAGAACCATCGCGATTGTGCTTCCAGCTGCATGGTCAAGCACCTCGCTGGAGAAAGCCGAAAACCGACTATCACAATAGGTGTAAACTGGTCAGCGATCCGATGACTATATTAAATGACGGGCCATTCATAACATTGGCGAAGTGTTTCGGCTTGACCTCGATCGTCAGCCGAACACTACCGGGGCTAGTAACTGGCCTCCCAAACTAAATCCTCAATATTTTGCTCTTACATTGAGCTGAGGTTTCATGATCATGCTTAGCATGACAACCCAAAGAAAGGAACCGATAGCGGACTATTATCTTTGGAAGACATTTCTTCGCTAAACAGTAATATAACATATCTCTCTGCGTACTTTTGTTTATAAAACCGTATGGCTAGATTGCCTTGTTTGTCGTAAATCTTTGCCCTCATAAAGGCTTTATAAAGTAGATTAAACACTCCTCGCCATCGGCCGAGGAGGTTGAAGCCGATGGTCGGTCAACAAATTTTTGTACAATGCGGATCCGAGCATTAATGACATAAAGTACGTGGATACATTGAGTCATTACACATAATTTGTGATTTTACTATGGATATTGATCCTTAATTCGGCCACCCATGCCCGCATTAAGGCTCGGGGGCTACTGGGCTTCGGGCTTATTATTTACAAATATTAAAGGCACATCAATCCTCGATCTGGTGTTGCCACCCGACCAGTTGTCTCGGGGCTACTGCATTGCCTGCTCTATGCGTAAAATTTTAAGTGCAATACAGTTTCCGAGGAGATTTTGATCCTCAGGTTGGTCGGCCGCACCCAACCCGAGTCTCGAGGACTGAGCACGCCTCTTTTTGTGTCCCGAAGTATTTTGCCGAGCTAGGACTTGATCCTCAGACCGACTTTACAAATCAACCTGAGTCTCAGCGGCTATGGGGATCAGTGGTCTTATGTCATCCTTCATGTGCATCTCAGGTTTTAGACCGAACCCACCTTGAGGGCTACTGGCTATGTATCTCGGCAGGGAATAAATTGCACCAATCAAAAATATTGACAAAAATTGGCCCACAATCAGGGTGGTGCACCACCTCGGAAGCAGTCGGACATAAAGCTCGGGCGCTAGTGGCTGGCTCCATAGAGGGCATTTCCGGCATTAAGCTCGACTAAACTCCTTCAAACTTCTTTGAACCAAGGTGATTTACGACACCTCGGATACAGTCCGCGTTGGAGCTCGGATACATAGTCCGCGTTGGAGCTCGGATACAGTCCGCGTTGGAGCTCGGATACATAGTCCGCGTTAGAGCTGGAAAGCAGTCCGCATTGGTGCTCGGCTGCAAAGATACCTCAATGCAGTCCAGCGTTGGAGCTCGGACGCAAGAGGACGCTGCCGCCGGGAACAACTTCAAACTCGAGGTGTGGCATAAAAATAACAAGGCATTGATAAAGGCCGACACTTAAAGGGCTCGGATACCCGATGTAAACTCGTCGAATGCATTTCGCGATCCTCAAGATCAAGATGAGAAGATTTGTTGAACCAGTTTTCAAGACCGACGATCAAGATGAAGAACGGTTCGAAGAATCGAGGAGCGCCCCTAAACTTGAAGACCGGTTCAGGGGCTATCGACGGTGTCCCGGACTAGGGGTACTCACCACGCCATCTCCCGATCCGTTAGATTGGGCCGAGGACCCCATGGTCAGATACTCATGGGCTAGTCCGGACAGCTGCCGATACAAGGAAGATTCCGCAAGACTTGGCGATCAAGACAAGGACTCCTCCCCACCGGGCGATTCGTCTTAGGACTCTTGTTATCCTAGGCCTCGTGCATTATATAAACCGAGGCCAGGCTAGTAGATAGAGATATACAATAATCATACCATAGGCTAGCTTCTAGGGTTTAGCCTCTCTGATCTCGTGGTAGATCCACTCTTGTACTACCCATATCACAATATTAATCAAGCAGGAGTAGGGTTTTACCTCCATCGAGAGGGCCCGAACCTGGGTAAAAACATCGTGTCCCTTGCCTCCTGTTACCATCCTCCTAGACGCACAGTTCGGGACCCCCTACCCGAGATCCGCCGGTTTTGACACCGACAACAACCTTGAGCAAATCAAACTTGGTATCATGTTGGGACTGTAAGGTTCCGAGTATTCTGGGCCGCGGTGCCGACGCAGTGCAGTGTTAATGGAAGGAAGGGGGATCAATCGCCGGGTGTAGACCTCCACGAGCGTCCAGCTGCCGTGACCGTCGACGAGCACCATCCAAGACGTGTTCATGCTGACCCAGTACATACCGTTAATGTAGTTGAGGGTGACGGGGATCGAATCACAGTCAAGGGGGTTGATGCTCGCCACCATACGATCGTTATGCTGCGTGACACGCCGTTTCTGAAGATCAGGCGGCATCAGCAAGCAAGGAGCTGGCTTAAAAAGCTCCGTCATGAGGGCTTTGAGTAAAACGGTATAGCCCCGACGAGCATGCGGCGAGCGGCATGGTACTGAGATTGTCCACACGCGAAACAATGAGCTTGATTACCTCTGTGGGGAGCGAATTCCAGCCACTCTTTCGGCGGACGCTTCGGTTCTGCCATTGTTAGTGCTTGGTTTGGACGAGGGGAGGCGCTTTAGCGGGATGGAAGATTGGACGCGGGGGAGGCGCTTTAGTGGGGATGGAAGAGCGCATAAAGATGGAGAAGCTTAATATGTGCTGCGGGAAGTGGACAGTGATGATGACTACAACCGCGCTTGATTTATTTAGACACATACCAGCAGCAGAGGGTCATATCAAGTCGACAACTTGCTTGAGTGATCACATTACTGGTACTCCCTACAGTACCCGCTACTATGCCCTAACTTGCTTGAGTAGAGTAGTAGTGGAGTAGGACTCTGCTCTACTACTAGCACCCGATGATGAAGTCATGTACCTGGGGTAGGGTCATAGACCTGCCCAAAGGTACCCTCCACAAGGACACTTGCAAGAGAAGCGGCCTTCCAGTCGACCTGGTAGGTTTCCACTCGACAGATTCAAAGACACTTGACCATGAAGACCCACTCGACCACCAGGAGTTCAAGAGCCACTCGGTGCCCAAACGGTCTCAGAAGTTAAATAGTCTTTATGATCATAATGACACTTTATGTAAGGCGCTACAAGAACGCCTAGCCTTAACGCACCTTAAACCCTCTCCTTTCGTGGGCTGGCTGGGGTCCCGCGCACTCTATATAAGCCACCCCTCCATGTAGAAGGGTTCGCACTCTGTAACACATACGCATATAATCCAAATGACCGCCTCCCGGCTCCGAGACGAGGGCTATTACTTCTCCGAGAAGGGCCTGAACTCAAATCCCTTGCGATACAACTACTCCATAGCTAGGATCTTGCCTCTCCATACCTACCCCCCATTCTACTGTCATACTTAGAACCAGGACAGTTGGCGCCCACTGGGCAGGTGTTCTAGCGATTTGTTGGAGAAGTTAGGATTCTTTCGATCTCCTACATCATGGTTTCAGGTGGAGTTCTGGTTGACGGCCACGAAATCCGTCTAGGTGCACTCACGTTCATCGCCGACGACTCCGCTTGGCTTCAGGAGGCTCCACCCGACGTGGACGCGCTCCCCGTCCGCGGGGAGACGCACTTTCACGCGTGTGTCCGCGGCGTCCTCCTGCGGCAACCGTCGACCCAGTATGGGTCGGCTCCTGTGCCGTCTCCGCTCCCAGTCTCCCACCGGCGCAAGCGTTCCGGTCGGTCGAGGCTTTAGCGGTGGGTGAGGCATTCGGTGGCCCGCCAGTCGGCCACCCCCCAAGTCACGGCGATCGAGCCCGACGAATCTCTCTACGGCCTGTTCGACCTGTCGACTGGCTCCGCAGAGACTGCGTCAGAATGTGATAGCAGTGACCCGGCGGCAGAGGTTCTGATGGTCGATGGACCACGCAGTCCCCCCGGATTCACCCGCACCAACGGAGGTGACGGTGGAGGCGATCCGGAGCAAGCCCACGAAGAGTACCTGCCCGAGCCCCTCACTTTGCTCCAGAGGGAGGAGCTTCGCCGTCGGAACATGGATGCACTTCACACTCCTATCGTTGGAGAAACCCCCGAGGCTCGTGCCTTGGAGGATGCGCGCTTGGCCAACCTGGCTGAGCGCACTCGACTGGAGAACCTTCAGCGAGTACTCGACGAGCGTCTTGCGATAAAGGGTTCCGAATCCGGTCCGACGCCATCTCTTTCAACCGCCAACTCAGGTATATCGAACTCCGATTCAGAATTTAGCAGCCGCCGCCCAGATAGCAGTAGTCAATTCAGCCTTCCCAATGGAGGCGGGTAGAGGTTTGCTGCAAATCGTAGATCTGCTCCGGCGGCAGGAGATCAAAACTCAGTTGCATCACGTCATGAACAGGATTCACAGCCGATCCGTCGCTGCGAATTCAGTCCAGTCGGCCCATTGTCCGAGATCGCCCCCGAGGCATGAGGAACGTGGGGGCCGGCGTGATGATCAGTACAAGGGCCGCGAGCAATATGAGCACCGATTCGATCGCAACGATCGACGCCGAGTGCCCACCCTCCCCAAGGGGTGGATCATACGCCTCGGCAGCAGGGACTACGACGCCAAAGACAAGTGTTGGGCGAAAGAGTTCTAGTCGACCCTAGGGAACCAGGCTTTGATGCAAGATCTATTATCATTCAAGGTTTGGTCGACAGGAACAGAGCTCACCGAGACGGCCATGATAGAGATGTTCCCTCCAGCAGCAGAGTTCATGTCTCGGGACCAGAGTGTTTCAGCAGAACCATCAGAGCCGCGGTGATTCCTCCCAACTTCCGGTTGGCGACTGGAGTCAGTAAGTTCACTGGTGAATCCAAGCCTGACACTTGGCTTGAATATTACCGAGTGGCTGTTCAGATCGGCGGTGGCAACGATGAGGTAGCCATGAAGCATTTGCCTCTTTTGTTGGAGGGTTCAGCCAAGGCGTGGTTGAATCAGTTAGCCCCAGCAGTATTTACACTTGGGAAGATCTTGCCCGAGTGTTTGTCAGGACATTTGAAGGAACTTGCAAATGACCAGCAGGATTGACGGAGTTGCAGTCGTGTGTGCAAAAGTCGAGTGAAACTTTGAGAGATTATATCCAGAGGTGGATCACTTTGCACCACACAATGAGAATGTATCTCGATCACCAGTGCAGTGTGCCTTCAAAGAAGGTGTCAAGAACAGAGAGTTGAGTTTGAAATTTGGTCGAACAGAGATATGACCCTGAGTCGGATGATGGAGATTGCCACCAAGTATGCAAATGGTGAAGAAGAGGATCGGCTCGAGTGGTAAATATAAATCGGCCGCCAATGAGGTCAAGCGGAGGAAATTCCAATGGAAGCGTAAGCGCAAAGCGAGCCAGCCGCTTCCCGGAGAGGCCTTGGTCAGTGACCCCAGAAAGTTCAAGGGGAAACCCAAGGGTCCTTGGAACCCCAAGAAGGTGAAAGACCAGGATGGAAACGACGTGTTGGATTTGCCATGTCATATTCATACAAAGAAAGATGAAGAGGGTAAACTCATTTACCCAAACATACCACTCGACAGTTGTCGGCTCTTGATTCAGCAGGTTCCAAGGAAACAACTCAAGGATAAGGATAAGGAAATAGACAAAGTTGAGGACAAAGATGACAGTGATGATGGATATCCCCAGGTCAATTCCACCCTGATGATTTTTGCCGACGCCGAAGCAAAAGTCGATTGAAGGTTATCAATCGGAAGTGAACTTGGTTGCTCGGCGACTCCCAATTATCTGAAATGGTCCTGCATCACCATCACATTTGACCAGTCGATCACCCGACGCACATTGCCACCCCTCGGGAGGCAAGCATTGGTGGTCGACCCATTGTTGAGGGCACTCGATCGACCAAAGTCCCGATGGATGGTGGTAGTGGCTTGAACATATTGTACGCGGAGACGTTGAAAGGGATGGGCATTCCGATGTCCATACTCGCATACCGAATATGAGCTTCCACGGAGTCATTCCCGGAAAGAAGGCTGAGTCACTCGCCAAATTGCTTTTGATGTAGTTTTGGTGATTCAAGCATTTCCGAAAGAAAAGTTGACCTTGAGGTCGTGGATTTCCAGCGCTTATCACGCTATTCTGGAAGGCCAGCTTATGCACGCTTCATGGCCCACCATGTTACGGTATCTTAAACTCAAGATGCCTGGTCCCAAGGGCGTGATCACTTTTACGGGCAATCGGAAGAAGGCGGAAGAGTGCTTCCAGAAAGGCTCTAAGATCGCCGATGCTCGGTTGGCGATGGTAGAGCTACAAGAGTATCGAAAACTGCAGATCCGATTGATTTGTTGCGAGCTAAGAAGCCTGCTCGGAGTCAGCATTTCACCGACCGGTGAGACGAAACAGGTTCACATTCACACGACTGATCCCAATGCTGTTCCGACCAACATCTCAACAACACTGACTCAAAATAGGAAGAAGCGCCATCCAGTTCCTCCGTGAGAACTGGGACATCTTTGCATGGAAGCCTGCGACATGCCGGTGTTCCTGTGGAGCTGGCTGAGCATCGCCACGAGTCGACCCAAAATTCAAACCGTTAAAGAATATCTTCGGCGGTCCGCCGTCGTAAGAGAAAGGCCATTGGCGAGGAGGTGGCTCGGCTCTTAGCGGCAGAGTTCATCCGAGAGATCTACCACTCGAGTGGCTTGCCAATGTCGCCATGGTCCCCAAGAAGGACAAGTCGCGCATGTGCATCGATTTCAAGCATATCAATCGGGCCTGCCGAAAGATCATTTCCTCTTCCTCGCATTGACCAAATAGTCAATTCAACTGCGGGATGTGAGAGGTTGTCTTTTAGACGCCTATTCCGGTACCATCAGATCCGTCTGTATGGACCCGATGAGATTAAAACAGCGCTCATCACTCCATTCGGTGCTTCGTTATGTCACCATGCCATTCGGTCTCAAGAATGCCGGAGCCACATTCATGAGGATGATTCGAAGTGTTTGCTCACTCAAATCAGTCGGAATGTGGAAGCGTATATGGATGATATAGTGGTCAAGTCACGAAAGGGTTCCGACCTGTTGACCGACCTTGCTGAAACATTTGCCAATCTCGTGGAGGTATGATATCAAGCTTAACCCATCAAAGTGTACATTTGGAGTTCCCGGTGGAAAGTTACTCGGTTTTCGCTTCGAGCGAGGAATTGATGCTAACCTCGAAAGGTTGGCACCATATCCGAATGAAGCACCCCGTGCGTGTGCGATGTCCGAAACTTACTTTGGATGCTTGGCGCTTTAAGTCGATTCATCTCTCGCCGTGAAAAGGCATTGCCTCTTTACCGATCGATGAAGAAGTCGACAAGTTCGAGTGGACTCTAGAAGCGATGCAGCGCTTGCGAGCTCAAAGCTCGCTCTCCACCCAGCCGGTGCTTGCTGCCTCAATCAACAAAGAGCCTTTGCTGCTTTACATTGCAGCCATCGGGACAAGTCGTCGATCAGTACTTACGGTCGAGCGGGAAGAAGAAGGAAAAGCCTTCAAAGTTCAACGCCCAGTTTATTATCTTTCAAGTGTCAACCCCATCAAAGCAAAGATACCTCACTATCGAAGCTTGTTTATGGGATCTATATGACCACAAAGAAGGTTGCTCATTATTTCTCCGATCATTCCATTACGCCGCCGCCGACGCCCCATTGTCGGAAATTCTTCATAACAGAGATGCAACTGGTCGAGTGGCAAATGGGCGATTGAACTCCTTCCCTTGATATCAAATTCGAGGCAAAGAAAGCCATCAAGTCCCAAGCAATAGCAGACTTCCTCGCCGAGTGGACTGAACAGCAGCTTCCGACTCAAGTTCACTCGGAGCACTGGACTATGTTTTTCGACGGTTCCAAGATGCTGAACGGTTCTGGTGCTGGGGTTGTATTGGTTTCAGATTCACTTTGATTCTTCCAACAACGAAGCAGAATATGAAGCACTCCTGTATGGGTTGCGCATGGCCATTTCACTCGGCGTCCGTCGCCTTATGGTCTACGGCGACTGGATCTGGTTGTTAATCAAGTGATGAAGGAGTGGATGTCGAAGCCCAGCTATGACAGGTTATTGTAATGCAGTGAGAAAGCTGGAGAAGAAATTCGAGGGGTTAGAGCTTCATCATATACCCGATCGAAAAATCAAGCTGCGGATGATTTGGCGAAGATAGGATCCAAGAGGGAAGCCATTCCTAGTAATGTATTTTGGAGCACATTCATGCACCATCGGGCAGGAGGATCCTTTCACGTAAGAAGCCCGCAGCAAAAGAGTGCCAATGATCCGACTAAGTTGAGGTCCCACCGTGGTCGACCTAATTATGGAAGTTGTGGTCATCACTCCCGATCGACGGTGCCGACATCGCATATATCCTAAGGAAAGAGCTCCCAGAGAATGAAGAAGAGGCTCGACAGATCGTCCGACGATCCAAGGCCTTTACAGTGATCAAGGGACAGTTGTTCGAGAAAGCGGATCGAGTCGGCCGAAGTGTATCACGCCGTAAGAAGATCGATAATTTTGAGGATATCCACTGGGGACCTGTGGCTATCATGCGCCCTCTCTCGACCATTGTGGCTAAAGCATACCGAAAGGGATTTTATCGGCCGAAGCAAATGAAATGGCAAAAGAAATAGTTGACAAGTGTGAAGGATGTCATTTATTCCAACATGTCGCACAAGCCCGCCTCAGCCTTGAAGACCATTCCACTTGTCCGCCCTTCGCTGTTTGGGGATTGACATGATTGGACCGTTGAGAATCTGGCGTAAGCGGCTTCACTCATTTGCTAGTAGCAATGACAAGTTCACCAAGTGGATCAAGCCAAGCCCATCAAGAACCTCGATGCATGCACCGCTATCGCTTTCATCGAGAGTTGATATTCAGATATGGAGTTCCGTGATAGCATCATCACCGACAATGGGTCAAACTTCGATAATGACAAGTTCAAAGCCTTCGCGCCTCTCAAGGCACGCTGGTCGACTATGCTTCATGGCTCATCCTCGTCGAATGGACAAGCGTAACGTGCAAAAGACCTCATTCTCAAAGGGCTGAAACCACGGCCGATGCGTGATCTCAAACACGCAGCAGAGCTTGGGTCGATGAACTTCCATCGCCTCTCCGGGATTGAGGACCACTCCTAATCGGTCGATCGAGAACTCCATTCTTCCCGGTCTATGGAGCTGAAGCAGTTCGCCGAGTGACCTGCTTCACAATGTGCCTCGAGTCTAACTATACTCAAGAAGAAGCGGAACAAGCCCGGCAAGATGCAATCGACCTCTTGGAAGAGGAGAGAGAATGGCCCTGATCCGCCGACAATCTATCAGCAAGACTTGCGCCGATTCCATGCCGAAATGTGAAGAGTCGAGCCTTCCAAGAGGGAGATTTGGTCCTCCGAGTGGATCAACAGAAACCACACAAGCTCGCTCCCACTTGGGAAGGTCCTTCATCGTCACAAGAGTTCTCCACAACGGAGCGATCATCTCTACAACGTTGATCGCCAGATCGACGAGCCTCGAGCTTGAACGCGGAGCTGCTCCGCCTTTTACACTTAATACTCACTCGGTTGAGATGTAATAAAAGTACTTTTGTAGTTTGTTTATCTAAGACAAGAATGTTATAATTTTCCCAAAGATTGTTATTACTTTTGTTGAAATTTCCCCAGCAGGTGGCTTAGCTGCGAATCCGGTTCGCCTAAGTTTGTAAAAAAATCCTTTCGAGTGGCGAGCCGCCTCTCACTGGGGCTTAGCTGCGAATCCGCTTCGCCTAAGTATTAAAATCCCACCGAGTGGTGAGCCGCCTCCCACTGGGGCTTAGCTGCAGTCCAAGTACTCGCCTAAGTATTCAAAATCCCACCGAGTGGTGAGCCGGCCTCCCACCTGGAGGCTTAGCTGCAGTCCAAGTACTCGCCTAAGTATTCAAAATCCCACCGAGTGGTGAGCCGGCCTCCCACTCGGAGGCTTAGCTGCAGTCCAAGTACTCGCCAAGTATTCAAAATCCCACCGAGTGGTGAGCCGGCCTCCCACTCGGAGGCTTAGCTGCAGTCAAGTACTCGCCAAGTATTCAAATCCCACCGAGTGGTGAGCCAGCCTCCCACTCGGGGCTTGCAACAGCCCAAGGATTCGCCTAACATCCAAAATAATGAAAATCGCAGGACGGCGAGGTGCAGGTCGATCGCTACCTTCTCCTTCAAAGCCACGCCATAAAAATCCTACCGAGGGAGAGCAAACCTCCCACTCGGAGGTTTAACTGCAGCCAAGTGCTCGCCTAAGTAATAGAAATCCTACCGAGTGAGAGCAAACCTCCCACTGGAGGCTTAGCTGCAACCCAGTGCTCGCCTAAGTAATAAAAATCCTACCGAGTGGAGAGCAAACCTCCCACTGGAGGCTTAGCTGCAGCCTGCTGCTCGCCTAAGTAATAGAAATCCTACCGAGTGGAGAGCAAACCTCCCACTGGAGGCTTAGCTGCAGCCTAGTGCTCGCCTAAGTAATAAAAATCCCACCGAGTGGAGAGCAAACCTCCCACTGAGGCTTAGCTGCAGCCCAGTGCTCGCCTAAGTATTAGAAATCCTACCGAGTGGAGAGCAAACCTCCCACTCGAGGCTTAGCTGCAGCCCAGTGCTCGCCTAAGTAATAAAAATCCTACCGAGTGGAGAGAAACCTCCCACTCGGAGGCTTAGCTACAGCCCAGTGCTCGCCTAAGTAATAAAAACCCTACCGAGTGGAGAGAAAACCTCCCACTCGTGGGCTTAGCTGCGGTCCAGTGCTCGCCTAAGTAAGGAATTCATCCCAATCCGCAAGGACGACGAGGTGCAGGTCGACTGTTACCTTCTCCTTCGGAGCTTCGCCACAAGTACAACGTGCGGTCCATCCCAATCCGCAAGGACGACGAGGTGCAGGTCGACTGCTACCTCCTCCTTCGGAGCTTCGCCACAAGTACAACGTGCGGTTCATCCCAATCCGCAAGGACGATGAGGTCAGTCGCAGTCTGTGTTCCATCTCTACCTGCATGATAGATGAAGCACCAGTCGACTGGAGTTTCAACGGAATATCTTCCGAATGAGGAACAAAGTTCTCTCGAAGGCAAACAAAGCATGTTAAAGGATAAATCAAGTTCGGATAAACGTCCTACGGATCCAAAGGTGCTCAGGCGTTAAGCCCGTTAAAGTTTATCGGTTACAAAAACCACTCGGCATTCCGAGGCAAATTTAAGGTGGACTTAGAAGTTTTTACTCCTCCGCGGAGGACCGGAAGGTGCAACAAACTGGTCGAGGTCGATTCCGTCAAGCAATACGGGTAGCAGCAGCGATGAAAGTCTCCATGAAAGATCTGAAGTCGTGCTTCCCGGTGTTGGCAACCTTGAGAGACACCAGCTTGTCCTCTTGGCGCTTCCTTGCAAGTGGACACGAACCAGAGATAGAGCAACATCAGCACCACACCGCGTAAGACTTTTTCCATTCTTGCACTCGACTTGGAATCTCATTCAGTCGAGTCATCAGGGATTCAAGGTCATTCTGAAGCGTCTGATCTGGCGAGAGAGTCGAGTCGATCCGCGACACTGCAACTTTCAATCGAGCAAGATAATCCACCACGCTAGCAACGCGAGACTCCAATGGAGCACATTCATAGCAGCTTCCTTCACAGAGAGTTGATGGGGTCCAAGCTGGTTTCCACTGACCGGTTTCTTCTTCGAAGTTTTGACAGAATTCTGAAAACACAGCTCATACTCAAAATAACGATCATGTGATGAGCCGGTGATAGCAAGATAGTCGGGTAAAAGAGATTGCCTTCAAGCATGAGAAACAGCTTCTTGGCGAGCCCTCCAAGATAAATCTCGGGTCATTTCGCTTCCGCCAGTTGGCCAGCCTTGTCGACAGAGCAATCTTGTCGCTTCTTCATCGACTAACTTCCTTGTTAGTCACACAAGAGCGGCTTTCAGCTTGGCATTTTCATCTTCAAGTTTGTCGACCGAGGCAAGCTTCTCTTCAGCGAGCTTTGTTTTCTCCAAAGCCGCCTTTCAGGCCTCTCGCAAGGTCAAGGTCCTTCTTCTTCAAAGTCTCTTCCAGTTTATCTGCAAAGCAACAATGAGAATAGAGTTGAGAATGAACAGAAAAACAAAGGCAGTCGTCAAAAGTTCTCACCAGCCATACCTTTTGCTTCATCCTTTGCCTTCTGCAAATTCTCCTGAGCAAGCTTCAAATCGAGGTTGAGCTGGAGCTGTTTGTTCTCTAACTCAGTATAGCGAGCCACAAGCTCGCAGGATTTCTACGAAGAGTCAACCAACGAAAGACATCAAAGACAGATCACTTCTGAGTGACTAAGGAAAATAGTACCATTTCTAAGACTACAGTCGAATCAAAACATTCGACAGCAGTCTCGGGGACTACACCCAGCGGGTGCACTCAGCGTGCCCCCACTGGTTTTACCAGTTTGGTTCGACCAGTCGACCAAAAGGGGCAAAAAGGTTATGTGTCAGCGGTCAGCCGCGATAAATAAAACAACACACAGTTCTTTAGACTATAGTCGACTGCACACAGTCGACCATAGTCTCGGGGACTACACCCAGTGGGTGCACTTAGCGTGCCCCCACCGGTTTTACGGTTCCATTCGACTTGGTCCGTCCAGGTCGAGTGAAGAAGTTCACAGCGTAAAGACTATAGACGATCGCACGCGATCGACCATAGTCTCGGGACTACACCAGTGGGTGCACTCAGCGTGCCCCACAAAAATTAATCGACACACCCACCCAAAGGGTGTACAGATATGGAAATCTCCGAAGGAAGCAGTTTGTAGCATATCCTAACAAAGCAAGCAACGATCGACTTACTTGGACATTGCTCGGAGAGCTGAACTAGCATCATAGGCCGCTGGCTAGCCTCTCGGACCGCTTTCACTTGCTCCATCATGATCCCTGCTGGCGATGACCTCCTTAGCAGCACTCACTTGGTCTTCCGGACGTGGTGTATAGCAAGAGAGATGGTGGATCAGCAATCGACGGTGGGTCGGGCACTTGTCAGCGATACAGCGAAGACACGAAGCCCGAGGGGTTGCCTCCCTCGAAACCAGCGTCTCAGAATCGCCATGATCGGAGCAGCCTTGCAAGCAGGCACTCTCTTGTTCTTCCTCTTCCTCAATGGCGCTTCCTCGCCATCGTCGGGAGATCAATGACGGAGGCGGAACTACAAGAAAGATTCAAAAGTAAACATGGAAGTCCAATCGACTAAAAGCTCCAGTCGACTAAAAGCGAAACCTCAGAGATCATACCAAGGTTGGAGGTGGCAGCATCCTCCATTTCCTGGTCTTCGTGCTTGGCTGAAGTCTCGGAGGTAGCTGCACTGTAGATTTCAAGAATCGGCTGATCAGTCATCAAGTCGACCAAAAGTTCACTCATGTTGAATAAGGAAATACAAGGTTCTGTTGGTTACCCAGAGATGGTGGGGATGACCATCCGCATCTTGGGCAGGGCCTTCGCCGGCTTTGACGACGTTGCTCGAGGTTGCTTCGGCGGTTTCTCAGTCAGCGCAGGGGAAGTTGTCCTAGGTCGCCACGACCGCCCAAAGGCACAACAGCTTTACCGCGCCCGCCGCGGGTCATGCGCCAACTTGGACCTTCCCTCCGAGCGAGGAGGATCGACGTCTTCCTCCTCTTCCTCCTCCTCCTCTTCATTAGAGCTGTCATCCCCCTCATCCTCCTCGCCGTTGGATTCCCATTCCTCCTGACTTTCACCTCCACTTCCTTCTTCTTCTTCGACTGTTTCCTGCGCCCCGTTGGGCATCGAGTACATCTCAGTGGTGACCTAGAAGACAAAAAACAAGGCGAAAGTCAGTCGACGAATTGGCATCTAAACAGAATGAATGCAGCCAAATCACAGTCAAAGATAAGTGGCTGTACCTTGTCTACTTCGTAAGTCTGGTCGAGTGGTGGAATCCTCCTTGCTCCGCGAGGGTTATCTTTGTTTCCTGTGATGGCAGTCATCCACTTCTCCAGCGTGGCGTCATCGACCTCCTCTGGATGTACCTGATTGGTATCATCCGTACCAGAGTACATCCACATCGGATGACCTCGGTATTGGAGTGGCTGAATACGCCGTCGGAGGAAAACCTCCAGGAGATCCATGCCGGTCACCCGTGCTATGTAATGAGCTGACTACGCGCCCATCAACAATTTTACTTGGGCCTTCTCCTCTGATAACACCTTCAGGGAAGATGGCTTGTTCACTCGACTCATGGAGAAAGGAGGGAGCCCAATGATCGCCTTGCGTTGGCTGGTCTTGGCAGAGAACCAGGTCGATCGCCACCCTCTAACCGAGTCAGGAGAGTCATAGCCGAAAGGCGCTCTTCCCCCTCATCTAGACCCCGAATCCCCCACACATCTGGATTACTTGGGTTCTCTCGTCATTCGGTTTGTTTTCTTCACCGTCCGAGAGCGACAGTGAATATGTGCTTGAAGAGACCCCAAAGGATCGACAACCCAAGAAGTTTTCGACAACGAAATGAAAGCAGCAAGGTAGACAATGGAGTTGGGAGGAAATGATGGAGTTGCACTCCAAAAAGTTCAGAAACCCGGAAAAAAGGATTCGTGGCAGAGAAAATCCCGATCTCGTGGGTGGCCAGAGAACACACTCACCCTCTTTAGGCTGCGGTTGCCACTCCGCTCCCTAAGCCTAGCCGACCCATGGGGATCAGTCCTTCATTGGCCAGATCGGTGAGGTCCTTCTCAGGTGATGGTCGAGCGGATCCATCCTCCTTGGACCCAGCCTTGCGGCAGTTTGGACCACGAAGAGGATCCGCCTCGATCGGGCGCTCTCCCTTAGCCTTCGCCGCCGCCTTCACCTGTTCGGGGCTGCGGTCTTCTCCTTCACCATGGTCGCCGCGAAGCGAAAGTATTGAGCTGCGGGCGCTGGACAGGCTAAGAGCGCAGCGAGAAGGTTTGGAGGCGGAGGGAGGAGAAGATTGAGGTCGTCTTGCTCAAAATACCCTGTCCGACGCTTTATATGGGGCCGCTCGAGTGGCTGACCGTAGGCCTGTGCAATCTCACAACTCAAGAATAAAGCGCCAGACGCGATACGTGGCGAAAAAGGCGGCGTGAAGATCGAGGCGTCATCGTCTTATCCCATCCGAGTGCCGCAGTTTTCTCCGCTTCGCGCGCTTCCCAAAATTCAGATCCAGCAAAATCCGCTAACCGCGGAGCAACCCGTCAGATAGAAGATTTCCTCCGATCCGTCGGTCAGAAATCCCCAAGTTTACAGAGTTCACTCAACAAAACGTGAAGAATGGATCAAGGCAACTGAAAGAGAAGTTGATGCCATCACTAAAAGGTCGTTGATCCAGAGTAAGACACACTCGCAACACGAAGAATGGGTCGGAAAGATTATCAACTCCTTCCTCGCTCAAACCTCGATCCATTCGGGGGCTAATGATGAAGTCATGTACCTTGGGTAGGGTCATAGACCTGCCCAAAGGTACCCTCCACAAGGACACTTGCAAGAGAAGCGGCCTTCCAGTCGACCTGGTAGTTTTCCACTCGACAGATTCAAAGACACTAGACCATGAAGACCCACTCGACCACCAGGAGTTCAAGAGCCACTCGGTGCCCAAACGGTCTGTACTTAAATAGTCTTTATGATCATAATGACACTTTATGTAAGGCGTTACCAGTAACGCCTAGCCTTAACACACTTTAAACCCTCTCTTTCGTGGGCTGGCTGGGGTCCCGCACTCTATATAAGCCACCCCTCCACGTAGAAGGGTTCGCACCCACGTAACACATACGCATATAATCCAAATGACCGCCTCCGGGCTCCGAGATGTAGGGCTATTACTTCCTCCGAGAAGGGCCTGAACTCGTAAATCCCTTGCGTATACAACTACTCCATAGCTAGGATCTTGCCTCTCCATACCTACCCCCATTCTACTGTCAGACTTAGAACCACGACACCCGAGGAGTAGTATGTTCTAATCTAAAATAGTTACAAACTTCAATGCCCGAGCATGGAACAACTACGAACTGCCATCAGTGCTAACTCTAATCCTGCAAGTCATGGATTTGTTTCTTTTTAACTTTCTGTACGAATCTGTAGCCAGCCTACAAGTCATGTACTCTGTACTGACAGTGGAACCCACAGAGTACTTAGAATACAAGATTAAGGATGCAATTAACTTTTTATAGAGGGAGAATCATACACGCAATTAACTCAAATGGATTGGACGTGACTCTATTATTCTCCAACGGCAACCGACAAATTTCCTCCCGCGGGCCGGAGTAGGTTTCTCGGTTTGCATGCGGGTTTAACAGAGGGGTTTGATGGAGGCGAGGAGGCGTGTTCAGCCGGGCGTGCAGTGGACGACGCAAGTACTATTCGATTTGACATCTACAACTAGTATATTATCAAAAACAAAGAAGAGTAGTGGAGATAGAGAAAAGAATAGAGACTAGGGAGGAGCACCATCTACTGCTTCGTGGGCTACTCCTGTGCTCCATTCGGCAGCCGCAACATCCCCTAAAGCCACTCCCTCCTGCGATCCATTCAACGGGCGCTGTTGAAATTTGGGGAGCGCACTCTCGCGACTGCTAGCAGCGAGGACTTCACCGACGACGACTTCTTCCCCGACCTCGGCAACCTCTTCCTCAACGACATGGGCGACCAGCTTAACGCCAATGGTGCTTCTCCCGTTGCACCGTATGTGTTTCTGTCCTTCCTATTCCAAATCATGGTAGAATTACTGTTTCTAGTCTGTGTCCTAGATTCGATCTGTTCATCTACTATGCTAGTCCGCATGATTAGTTTAATCTCTGTTATAGCCGTCAAGATTTATTTTGTGCTTATTCGAACTAAATCTCGTAGTAACTTGCTCATATATTCAACTGGCGGAACGTCCCCTACAGCCACTCCCGTTTCATGGACGGCCTGGTCGATGCCTCCAAGGAGCCCTTCGCTCACTGCTATGAGTGCCCGGTGTTGCGTTTGGGGCTCGCCGATGGACATCGTGCATCACCGACGCAGCGCGGCGCGATCACCACTCGCCCTTGGCGAAGAACATCAAGTGCGAGACGTGCTACCCGTTCACCGTGCCGGAGTCGCTGTAGGATCAGCGCCACCTGCTAGTCTCGGAGGAGGACGACAACGTCTTCCTCTTGATCGCGGGCAACGGCGAGGCCCGCGCAGGCCGCCGCCACATTCTGTAGTGTGCGTCAGGGGCGACGCCGCTGACGCTGACACTGCCATGAGGCCGATGTACGGGTGCGTGCTCACTATTACTACCCCTCGGAGGTACGTGGGCGGCGACACTAGCTACGCTGCTGACTTGACTCGCCGAGCTGGGACCTTCCCCGATGTGGACATGGAAGACGACGGTATTATTTGACCCCAACAATGTGCACGGGACTCCAAGGAGGTTCACCGACATCTGCATTATCTAGTTAAATGTTGATCATTAGTCTTCGCCAATGTAATCCGCTGTCTAAGCATGTGGAGACTTCCATGCATGATCTTGCTCTATTGGAGTATCGCGATGAATAAAAGTGTATCCATTTATGGTTTAGTCTAGAATCTTCCATGTATGAATTTTTACTACAAGATCGGTGAAAGACTTATGATGAACCATTTCTTACATATCCTCCGCCCCTTCCAAGTCATCCCGATTTAATCCCTCCGTCTAGGTATATAAGGGCATGGTTAATACTTAAATAGTATAGCCAACTGTTGACTATAAGAAAGTGCCATGTCATCTGTAGCCAACATGTATAACAATGGATACTCAAAAACTAATTCTTGAAGATCATTTCTTGCAAAGCACAATAAGAGTTATTTCTTCACAAGTTCTGGATGTAGGTTGAACAGTTGAACGCTTTTGTTTGCAAAAGATACTTTTTATCTATTTCACCCGGATGTTTGTGAGCTCTAGAGATGAAATAATATCCGAACAAACCTATCGATACCCGTTACACATGAGATGACCCCCACATCCTTTGTCAAAATAAACAACTCCCCGATCAATGCATTTCACTCTTTCGTGCAATGCACAGGGACCTTACCATAGATTAGTACGATGAAAAATTGAACTAACATTATATATAGTACAATAAATGATGATGCATGTCACCTAAAATTATATCATTGAAAACTATGTTCAAATACGAATCCAACGATATTGTTTTTGTTGACATGCACTAACATTCTGTCAGTTAAATCTTCAGTCAAATTCAATGGGGGATAAACCACGACCGATGTAGTAGTGCTAGTGTAGAGGGCGGCGCTGCACGGGAGTCTCACCCCGCTCGTGGCGCGACAGTAAAGCCGTCATATCACAAAACCCAACCACTCCCAGTAATAAGTGGCCTGGTAAAATAAACGGACAAGCAACCATCACATCCCTCCGTCTTTTTTGCATTTCATCTCTCTGCATTTACTTTATCCGGTTCATCTCGCACACTCGATCCCTAGCTACTACTCCTAGTATCCCTAGCTACTACTCCTAGAGCCAGTTCTTTTGGCGGCTTCCCCATCTTTTCCCATAAGACTAGTCACAGTGGAGAGTAACATTAAGGCGCCTCACTCATTTATTTGGGCTTCTAAACTACTACTAGTAGTACCTCCATCCTAGTTTATTCCTCACCATTGTAATTTGTGCTAAATTTTGACCAAAGATTTAACTGATAAAATGTTAGTGCATGTGACAAGCACTAACATTTCATTAGTTAAATTTATGATCAAAATTTGACACAGATTACAATGGGGACCAATAAACTAGGACGGAGGTAGTAGTTATGGGATTACTAATCTAGAATCCTAAAAGAACTCCTACTAGTAGTAGTACTCAAGTTGGAATTCCAATTGCACGGCACAACTTGTTAGGCAAAAAATTCGATACTGGGTGTAGGAAGCGGTTTGGGAATTTGCATGCCTTTCCGACCAGTGAGATACTCCATACAAAGTACAATAGAGAAATAACCATAGAGAAGGAAGCTAAAAGTAAACAATCAAACAAGCATTTTTGCATTTGTTTTGCATTGAATCGTTTCACAAACTTGACTAGTGATGTTTTTCTACTTTTACAAAAACTGCATCGTAATGTTAAAACGTGCATTTGCACGCATATAAGTAATAGTAGTACTCCTCCGCCTAGGTGTATAAGTCTTCCTCCTTCTTGGTCACGGTGCACAACCAAAGATGACTTATTGACCTGGACAGAGGGAGTAGCAATCAATCTGCAAGCATATATAGAGAGAGTGTAGTGCGATAGTATATAGTAAAGTTTATGCTATATGCGCGTGCTTACAAAATGCGCATTTAATACACAAGGTTTCCAAACTTTCCCTTTTACATACTTAATTAAGGACGCTAATAATTCCTGAACGTTCGGGATTAATCATTTGCGTCCCAAAACTAATGAGATCCCTTACGAAACAAAAATTATACTCCTACTAAAGCCACGGCGCCGCAGGAGCGCTTATGCGCGCCACGAGTGCCCCAGTGCGCGCCGCTTCCCAGCTGCCACGACACAACGCCTCTTCCTCAGCCTCGCAACTCGCGAGGTGCTGATTGGCGGCTTGCCAGCGGGCGAGCGCGATCTCACCGATGTGGTGATCTGGCGCCAATAGGTACTCCTCCTCGCTGGAAGCGCGCACCCAGTCCATGTACCGCCAAGCGTAGATGAGGCGCTTGGGCCTGACTGCACTCAGGGATTTGGCACGGGCGTCCTCTGCCACCCTCACGGCCCTCACACGAGCCTTCTGCCAAAGAGCCAATTGCCTGACTCTCTCGGACGCGACATAGGCCTGCCAGGCATCTTGTCCTGCGGTGCACTTCTCTTCCTCGGCCTTCTTCTCCGCCTCTATTTTGGCGCGCTCTGCTGGAGGCAAAGCCTCCCACAAGGCGACATCCATTTCTTTCCAAATCTCCTCAAGGCTGGGGGGCTCGGCAGGTGGTGCAGCATTCTCCTTGTAGTGGGGAGCTGACGCGTCCTCCGACGCGCGTGCTGGCGAGATTGGGAACACCGACGCTTCCACCTCGACGCGTCGTGGCGAGGAGCGGAACGCCGACGCATCCTCCTCGACTAGTGGCGGCGAGGAGCGGAACAACGACGCGTCCACCTCGACGCATCATGGCGAGGAGCAGAACACCGACGCGTCCTCCTCGACTAGTGGCGGCGAGGAACGGAACGGCGACGCGTGACCGTCCGTGCGGTGCAGCAAGGGGCTCCTAGGGCTTGGGAGGGGCGATGCCATGGTGGTCGACGTGAGAGGGAGGGGGAGGAGATAGCAATGAACGTGATTGTTGTTCCAAATGTCGTGGGAGGCGCAATATTTATAGCGAGCAATGGCATGGACTGAGCTGCACTGACTTAACTGCAGGTCCAGTTGCATCCCTGACATGTGGGCCAGACCCCTGTTGGGCCCATATGTCAGTGACCCAATGCACCTCCAAAGAAAGTAATCAAGCAGCGTCCGGAAGATATGTTATGTGATTAACGAGTACTTCCTCCTTTCCGGCTTATAGGGCTCAATTCAAAAATCTCACCAACCAATGTAGATTGTGAGTGGTGGAATACTTTTTGTAGTTTGCAAAAGGACCCAATTAATGCTCTTGTTTTCCTCAAAAAATTATGTTTATGAATGCACTAATTGCAATGCATGCATGCATAAAATACATGCATTGGTCAATTTTCTCTTAATACTTGCATGCAAAGATTTAATGCACCTTGGAATCTGTACATGTGATGGCGAACAACCAAATTGAGCCTTATAAAATGGAAAAACTAAAATTTTGAGATAAACCCTATAAACCGGAAAGGAAGGAGTAACATCTACGTGGGCATATTTGTTGTAGTAAATTACGGGGGAGGGAAGGGGTGGAAATATTGCTGGGTACATCGGATTGGACGAGCGCGGGGGAGGTGTGACGCCCCCGATTCAATCGTACACTAATCATGCATGCAAATGTGTACGATCAAGGTCAGGGACTCACGGGAAGATATCACAACACAACTTTAAAAATAAAATAAGTCATACAAGCATCATAATACAAGCCAGGGCTCGAATACAAGTGCTCGATCATAGAGGAGTCAGCGGAAGCAACAATATCTGAGTACAGACATAAGTTAAACAAGTTGCCATAAGATGACTAGCACAAACTGGGATACAGATCGAAAGAGGCGAAGGCCTCCTGCCTGGGATCCTCCTAAACTACTCCGGTCGTCGCCGGCGGCTGCACGAAAAAGAGGCACCTCCGATTTAGTAGGAGTCGCCGCGACGGTGGCGTCCCGCTCTTGGGCTCCAGATCTGTTGCGACAACCGTAGAAGGGAAGGGGAAAAGGGGAGAAAAGCAACCGTGATTACTCATCCAAAGTACTGCAAGCAAGGAGCTACACTACATATGCATGGGTATATGTAAAGGGCCATATCGATGGACCGAACTCCGTAATGCCGTAATAAGAGGGGATAACTAATCACGTCAAGACTACGCTCGCAGCCTCCGCCTTGCAGCATGTAGAAGAGAGTAGATCAAGTCCTCCAAGTAGCATCACATAGCATAATCCTACCCGGCGATCCTCCTCGTCGCCTGCTAGAGAGCGATCACCGGGTTGTATCCGCACTTGGAAGGGTGTGTTTTATTAAGTATCCGGTTCTAGTTGTCATAAGGTCAAGGTACAACTCCAAGTCGCCTTGTTACCAAGATCACGGCTATTCAATAGATAAACTTCCTGCAGGGTGCACCACATTACCCGACACGCTTGATCCCATTTGGCCGACACACTTTCTGGGTCATGCCCGCCGCTGAAGATCAACACGCCGGAGCCCCACCTAGGCATAACAGAGGTCAAGACGCCGCCTAAACCTAAACGCACGGGGTCCGGGCCCATCGCCTTAGCACACCAAGACGCTATGTAGGGCGGCCGAAGCAGACCTAGCCTAGCGGCGCTCCACCAATCCGCGCTAGGCCGATCGACGACGTCACGAAATGCTTCGGCCGATACCACGACGCCGTTGCCCATATCTTGTCCCACGTGGCGGTTAGTGCGTATAAGGTCAACGACCCAACTCGATCAAATACCAAGATCTCATTAAGCGTGTTAAGTATCCGCAACGCCGAACAGGCCAGCCCACCTCTCTCCTAGGCGGTCTCAACCTGCCCCGCCGCCCACCACAAAGATCCACACAGAGGGCCGTCAGCAAAGGTCATTTGAGCCCCAATCCGTGAATCACTCATGGTGCTCCTCGAGCCGACGACTTTAGTCACCACATGTATCATGTATAAAGTATATAGATATACCCGTGATCACCTCCCGAGTGATCACGGTCCGATAGTATAGCATGGCGATTTGACAAGAAGGTAGGGCCACAGATGGAATACTAGCATCCTATACTAAGCAAAGAGGATAGCGGGTAAGGGTAACAATCAGAGCAACAATGACAAAGCTATGCAGTGAGAATAGGATTAATGGAAAGCGAGAGCATGCTACACTACTCTAATGCAAGCAGATAGAGAAGAATAGGCGATATCCGTGATCAAAGGGGGCTTGCCTGGTTGCTCGCACAAGAAGGAGGGGTCGTCGGTGACGTAGTCGACCACAGGGGCATCAGCATCGTCATGGGGCCTACCAGAGTGAAGAGGGGGGATAAACAGTAAATACATAGCAAGCAAGTGCATAACAGGACAGCAAGCAGAGCTAGACGTGTTCTAATGCGGTATGAGGTGAGGAAACATCCGAGAAAGTATCCCCGGTGTTTCGTGTTTTTGGACAAATGAATCGGAGGTCAAATGTTGCAGGTTCACTATGCTAGGGACGCGTGGCGGACGAACGGGCTGCGTATCCGGATTCATCTCGTCGTTCTGAGCAACTTTCATGTAGAAAGTATTTTCATCTGAGCTACGGTTTATTTTATATGATTTTCTAAAGTTTTAAATCATTTTAGAATTTATTTAATTAATTTAATTTAGCATTATCCAGAATAGTGCACGCTGACGTTAGCATGACATCAGCAGTCAACAGAGGCGTTGACTGGTCAACTGACGTGTGGGCCCCGTTCGTCATTGACTGATCAGACAGATCAAGGTTTAATTAAGTCAACTAGTGAATAGATTAATCTAATCAGATTTAATTAAGTTAATTAATTAATTAATATTTTAATTATTTTTTTATCTTATCTTATCTTTTTTTTGTAAAATGTTTCAGGGCAGGCCCCACGTGCCATAGGCACATGGGCCTATCGGCACCGCTTAGCGGGCGCTGGCGCAGGACGCGCCCGAAGCGGGCGACGCCCAGTGTGCGGCGGACCGTGCAAGGCGCCGAGCAGGTGGCGGTGGCCACGGCGAGGCCATGGCGGAGCGGGCACGCTGGCCGTGGTCGGTGGAGAGGCGCCGCAGGGAGGAGCGCAAGGCAGGCAGCAGCGGGGCGGGCGTGTGCGCTCAGCGGAGCGCCCAGTGCTACGGGCAAAAAGGCTACCGGGCGGGGAGGCCACGGTGCGGGCGTTGTGCATGGCGGGGTGGCCGCGAGCACCAGGCCACGGGGAAGGCTACGGGGCGAGGGTCGGGCGGAGCTTCGGGAGCACGCGGGCGATCGAGTCCCGTCGAGGACGACTACGGCGCGGGGTCAGAGAGGGAGATGGGGGTGGCGCTCACAAGGGGTTGCAGGGGACTGGGCAGCGGGGCTCGAGGAGGAAGACGGGGACGCCGGCGATGCAGGGGAGGCAGTCTGGCAAGGTGGTCTCCGGCGACAGCGTCGAGCGAAGAGGATGGCGTCGTCGGGCGCGTGGATGTCGTTCGGGGAGGATTGGTGGAGCGAGGCGGCGGCGACGGCGTTCCGACAATGGAGTGGTGAGGCGGGGCAGCCCGGCGACGGCGGGCGGCGCTGGCTCGAAACAACGGATCGCGGGCGGCGTGCGTTAGGGCGCCCGATCCAGATCGCTGGGAGGAGGATCGTGGGAAGGGGGTTACGGTTTCGGTGCCCCTGGGAGGGGTTAATGGCCTGGGTCTGGGCCAGCCTGGACGGCCTGGTGGCCAGCTGGGCCGGTTGGCCCGGCGGGTGGGGGAGGGGTCCTATTGATGCCTTTTTTTTCTATTTATTTTTATTTTTTTGTTTGCAAAATGTTTAGCACCTAAATGGTATTTATAAAATATGGGAGCTAGCTTATAAGTTGCAGTGCATCAGATCCTTGCACCAAAACTAGTTTGGGTGAAGTACTAATTCATATTAAATTTAGATTAATTAAAAGGTTATTAAATGTTGTTGCTTGCCAAAGTTTGTGGTTGTTAGGGTCACCTAACTAATCCATTTAAGTTTAGTTACAATTTTATAATTGCTTCAGGATTATTTGTTACTTAATGAACATTTTAGTTTTCAATTTTGACAACTTCTATTTTCCACTTTAAATTTAATTGAAGTTTGAATTAGGAGTTGGAAAAGAAATGTGATTCCAATGTGATCAAGCCCTGTTTAGCAACATGATTAGCTTAATCACAGAGAGTTACTGTAGCATGATTCTCGGGGTGTTACAAATCTCCTCCACTACAAGAAATCTCGTCCCGAGATTTAAGAGGTGGAATAAGGGGGAAAGGTCTGGTTATGAAATCCTAACGAATCTTCTCGGTCTTGGTTTCTCTTCTCGAAGTGGTCGATCCATAGCGCTGATGTCTTCATTCCTCTGTTTCAGGTTCTCGTGATGATGTCTTCATTCCATCTTACTTACGAAAAGATTTAGGGGAAACTCGGGAAGGAAGAAGCTCAATACATGTTAGGTACATTGGGGCTATCTTAGTGAACGAGGCATAGGGGCATCTCTCGAGTTGAAATTCAAGAAAGTCATCGAGAGTAAGGTAAGAAGGTACAATAAGGAGTTTCAAGCGGGTAGACAATCGTTCGATCACTGACACAAGGTGTGGAAGGGGTACAGAGTAACGAGAATAAGTATTATGTCTGATACCAGAATAGATCACTAGGAAGGTGGCTCGCGAATTACACACGAAGCCAAGCGTGAGGAATAACCTTGGAAACGAGGGGTGTACACGAGAGTCAGGTTTCGATCCTGTGGAGCTGTGGGTTATGGGCCCACCATGTGGGTTAAAGTAGAAAGGGGGCTGACATCTTGCACGGTCACGATAGCAAGGCATGTCAGAGGGTAGCCTGTCAGTTATGTCGGCAACAACATCAATACCAAGGGCAAGGGACGAAGAGAACCATTTTCCTGCTCGTTGAACGAGGCGAACCAATAGGCAAAATTCTCGTCCATCGGTGGTTACCGGAATGCTATCGACAAATGCAACAGGGTCTTACTGACACGGTTGTACACCAAGGTGTTTACATAAGCAGAAGAATATTACTGCTTAGATCATATGGGTCACAAGGAAGGTTAAACAAATCAATGGAAGGAAAAAGTGATCATCAGATCAAATAGAACAATGGAAAGGAAAATGTGTTTGACACATATACCAGGGGTATACCCTTCCCAAGGACAAGCAGAGCATGATATCCATGACAGGATATAATGTAGAAAACTTTTTATGTAGGGGAGAGAATTTTCATGGCATTACCCATACAACGGTGTTAGGATAATTAAGAAAGAAATATTTAGCATTGGGCTTCAAATGTTCTTGTTGAAAATCGGCGTACCACAGACATGCTTCGAGATAGCATTGACATGGTTTTCAAGCAAATGTCGGATTTTGGATACACAAAGGATCCATCAGGAACAACTTATAGAATAAGTCTTACAATTTCCTCATGAGAGAATGGATAACCCTGCTGAAAAGGAAAACTATAACAATGGGTCTCGGGCCAAAAGTGCTAGGCACGACATCACCTTACCGGGTCACATAAAGACCAATGTTATAACTCTTGAAATATGTTCCAACCATCATATCGACCGAGATTCAGATCTGATTGGTGTCGGATAACTCAGACTCGGGATGCCTTAGAAGAAAGGTGCAACACAAATTGTCGAGATGACATTGTAAGATTCCCGGAATTGAACTATGGAAGCAAGTTTCAAACAAGAGTTCATCATTTAACCAAGGAAAAGATTTAGGAGTGGCTGATGAACTCAGCAACAATTCATTGAGATTTTCAAAAGATGGATTTCCACACTTATGTGAACAAGGAGATAACATTTGTCAGATCAAATGATATAATGTGGTATGCTCGAGAAAAACATACACAATTTAAACATTGGTTGAAAGGTGCACCCGAAATATGGGTTGGGTTGCACGACCAATGTCAGAATGGTGATTCAATAATCAATAGCCTAAGAATGAACGGCCGACCATTAACTTCAAAGCAAGAGGGTTGCTAGAAGTTTTAAAATCACACACCCAAGTTCAATTGTCGGTTTTTTCGGTTAGAAATAACACGGGGACCAAGGAATGAACGGGTATGGCAAAAGGTATCACCTGCATCAAGAATTCTTAAGAGGTGGTGAAATTCTCACAACATTCTTGACCTAAAAGATGGTAATACTCCAAGGTAAAGAAGAACAAATGCTGGATAGCAAGGATCTCAAGGTATAACACAAAACACGAACAAGTTTGTCTTGAACGGAAGGCAATCGAGTGGTCGATGATAACACAAATCATCGAGGGCAAGAATGGTATTTCTCATCATGAATTCAATTGATATCCTTGAGGAGCTCAGAATGTCGATGATGATCATGACACATTTGTCGAGAGGTTTCATGAGGATATAATCGCTCATCAACGACATCAAGCAAAAGGAAGGATGGAGCGAAAAGTTATTGAAACCATGGATACGACACAAACTCGGAATCAAGCTTGTTGTTTGAGGTGAAACGGTAAGACAAGGAAGATCGACGTAAGCTTAACTCATCATCGAAAGTTGTGCTCTGGGAATAAGGACCAGGTAGCATAGTTTAAGCTTTAACATGACGATGATGATGTAGCCAATCTGTTGGGAATGACATCAGCGAGTACAACTCGCAGGTAATAAGGATGACAAAGAGTAGTTGAACCATAGAACGGACTCGATTCAGTTATCGGTGTTTCGAGTGAAAAACAACTCAAAACCCGGAGAAAATTGGAATCATCGAGAAATAATCTTTGATGAAGAACTCACAAGAAGTTATGTAGGTTGTTGATATTCTCGAGATACCAGAGTTTAATACTTTACGGTAGAGCAGAGTAGACGGTGGACACGTGAAATGATCTGCAGAAGACAAGTACTTCATCTTGTCTGAGAAATGGAATCAAACAAGAACAATCATGGTCGGAACCACGTCCACGGATACAAGATGAACTTATAACAAGGGGATAATTATTTTAAGAGAAGCTTCCATGATAAGGTATACATCGTGTCCATGGGCATGAACACAGGGTTCAAGGTCGACTCCCACTTCTTTAATGCATAACCTTTCATTTACTTCTCGTCTTCAAAGAAGTTGTAGGGTAGAAAATTATCTGGTAAAACACCAGAAGGGTATAACTTGTGAAAACTGTCGGGTTCATACGGTTTTAGGGAAGGTATAGGTTCAACCCATCGGGGCATGTTAGGAACATATACTACGAACTTCAGGAGTAAATGCTCGAAAGCAGAGCATTGTTGGCCAATTCAGAGAATAGGATTTACCATTGGCATTATGTATCAGGGAAAGAACTTCCAACGTGATTGAATATGAAGGACGTTGTCAGATAAAATCCAAGAAAGGACTTGATGGTCCACAAAGGATCTGATGTGAGTATCGGTACTCAACCATAAGAGGAAAGAATGCAAATGCAACAGGTTATGGAATCATCTGAATAATTCGAAGCTTAAATGCAAAGGAATTATGATTCCAAATCGAAGGATCAGAAGCAGATGCTCTGATCAAGGATGGATAAGTTGAATAGACTTAGGGGCACAATCGACGGCAATTTGATTGGTCGAGAACTAGCTCCTGTCCAAAATGACGTCTGAGCCGGAGGGATGAATTCTAGGACCTGATTGAGGATTGCGAGCATTCACAACATATTGAATCAACGGACCCAAATGATAATGACAAGGGATGTCAATCTGATTACGAGACTTATGGGATTAACCATAATGCAAGCAAGCAAGACTTTCAAGTGCAATAGGCTGCTCGGGATTTCCAGAAAATTTGAATGGTATTTCGAGGACTTTTGTGAAACACATGAACAACTAGGAAAGAGCGGATACCCGGTAAGTGCGAGGGATTATCCATAAGGGTATTTATGTGGGAAGGAATTGCAAGGCAGTAGGCACAAAGTATACTCGGAACAATAGAGAGAATTTTGAGGGTATCTTGTAATAACAAGATCAACTGGGAATAAAAGTAAGGACGGCAGGTATATATATTTATCCATAGGGATATTTCGGTGATAGGGAACTGCAAAAGCAGCGGACACAAAGTCTCGAGGGAACATCGGAGTATCTTCAGAATCCTTCGGTGCACCAAGCAATCATCTGGAGTGAGGGGCTCTCCGGGAGGAAGTAGTTACACCTAGAGTTAGAGTTAGTAAAATCATTTCGCCCGAATAGAAGAGAGGTCAGAGTCCCAGAGTATAGGTCGAGGAATAAAAGATCCTAATACCAACCAATGGTGACATGGGCCCGTAAGCCGCACAACCATGTTAGTAAAAACATTTTCAATGATTAGACTCGACTTCGGCCAAAGAGTTCGACAGGGGGATTCCTACAGGCAGTTGGCTCTGATACCAACTTGTGACGCCCCCGATTCAATCGTACACTAATCATGCACGCAAATGTGTACTATCAAGGTCAGGGACTCACGGGAAGATATCACAACACAACTCTAAAAATAAAATAAGTCATACAAGCATCATAATACAAGCCAGGGGCCTCGAGGGTTCGAATACAAGTGCTCGATCATAGGGGAGTCAGCGGAAGCAAAAATATCTGAGTACAGACATAAGTTAAACAAGTTGCCATAAGATGGCTAGCACAAACTGGGATACAGATCGAAAGAGGCGCAGGCCTCCTGCCTGGGATCCTCCTAAACTACTCCGGGTCGTCGTCAGCGGGTTGCACGTAGCAGTAGGCACCTCCGATGTAGTAGGAGTCGTCGTCGACGGTGGCGTCTGGCTTTTGGGCTCTAGCATCTAGTTGCGACAACCGTAGAAGGAAGGGGAAAAGGGGAGAAAAGCAACCGTGAGTACTCATCCAAAGTACTGCAAGCAAGGAGCTACACTACATATGCATGGGTATATGTGTAAAGGGCCATATGAGTGGACTGAACGCAAAATGCCGTAATAAGAGGGGATAACTAATCACGTCAAGACTACGCTCGCAGCCTCCGGCCCCGCAGCATGTAGAAGAGAGTAGATCAAGTCCTCCAAGTAGCATCGCATAGCATAATCCTACCCGCGATCCTCCTCGTCGCCTCAGTTAGAGAGCGATCACCGAGTTGTATCCGCACTTGGAAGGGTGTGTTCTATTAAGTATCCGGTTCTAGTTGTCGGAAGGTCAAGGTACAACTCCAAGTCGTCCTCATTCATCAAGATCACGACTATTCAATAGATAAACTTCCTGCAGGGTGCACCACATTACCCGACACGCTTGATCCCATTTGGCCGGACACACTTTCTCGGTCATGCCCGCCGCTGAAGATCAACACGCCGCAGCCCCACCTAGGCATAACAGAGAGTCAAGACGCCGGTCTAAACCTAAGCGCACAGGGTCTGGGCCCATCGCCTTAGCACACCAAGACGCTATGCGGGGCGGCCGAAAGCAGACCTAGCCTAGCAGGCGCTCGATCCAATCCGCGCGCAGCCGCCGATCCGACGCCAAGAAATGCTTCGGCTGATACCACGACGCCGGTTGCCCATATCTTGTCCCACGTGGCGGTTAGTGCGTATAAGGTCAACGACCCAACTCAGATCAAATACCAAGATCTCGTTAAGCATGTTAAGTATCCGCGAACGCCGAACAGGGCCAGGCCCACCTCTCTCCTAGGCGGTCTCAACCTGCCCCGTCGCTCCGCCACAAAGATCAACATGGAGGGCCGTCGGGACAAAGGTCCTTTAAGCCCCCAATCCGTGAATCACTCGCGGGTGCTCCTCGAGCCGACCCGACTTTAGTCACCACATGTATCATGTATAAAGTATATAGTATATACCCGTGATCACCTCCCGAGTGATCACGGACCGATAGTATAGCATGGCGGGGCGGACAAGAAGGTAGGGCCACAGATGGAATACTAGCATCCTATACTAAGCAAGAGGATAGCGGTGTAAGGGTAACAATCAGAGTAACAATGACAGCTATGCAGCAGAATAGGATTAACGAAAGCAAGAACATGCTACACTACTCTAATGCAAGCAGATAGAGAAGAATAGGCGATATCCGGTGATCAAGGGGGGCTTGCCTGGTTGCTCGACAAGAAGGAGGGGTCGCCGGTGACGTAGTCGACCATAGGGGCATCAAAGATCGCCACGGGCCTACCAGAGGGAAGAGGGGGAGAAACAGCTAATACATAGCAAGAAAGTGCATAACAGACAACAAGCAGAGCTAGACGTGTTCTAACGCTGTATGAGGTGATACCGCTGAAGGGGGAAACATCCGGAAAGTATCCCGGTGTTCGTGTTTTCTACGAGATGAACCGAGGTGAAATGTTGCAGGTTCACTATGCTAGGGACGCGTGGCGATTTAACGGGCTGCGTATCCGGATTCATCTCGTCGTTCTGAGCAACTCTCATGTAGAAAGTATTTTCATATGAGCTACGGTTTATTTTATATGATTTTCTAAAGTTTTAAATCATTTTAGAATTTATTTAATTAATTTAATTTAGCATTATCCAGAATAGTGCACGCTGACGTCAGCATGACATCAGCAGTCAACAGAGGCGTTGACTGGTCAACTGACGTGTGGGTCCCGTTCGTCATTGACTGATCATACAGATCAAGGTTTAATTAAGTCAACTAGTGATTAGATTAATCTAATCAGAATTAATTAAGTTAATTAATTATTTAACTAATTAATTAATATTTTAATTATTATTATTTATTTAATTTAATTTTTTTATCTTATCTTATCTTTTTTTTGTAAAATGTTTCAGGGCGGGCCCCACGTGCCATAGGCACATGGGCCTATTGGGCGCCGCTTAGCGGGCGCGGGCGCAGACGCTGCCCGAAGCGGGCGACGCCTGTGTGCGGGCGGACCGGCAAGGCGCCGGGTTAGAAGGTGGCCACGGCGAGGCCATGGCCGGAGCGGGGCACGCTGGCCGTGGTCGGTGGAGAGGCGCCCGCGGGGAGGAGCGTTGGGCAAGGGGCAGCAGCGGGCGGACGGGGGCGTGTGCGCTCGGGCGGGAGCGCGGTGCTACGGGCAAAAAGGCTACCGGACGGGGAGGCCACGGTGCGGGCACTGTGCATGGCGGGGTGGCCGCGAGCACCAGGCCGCGGGGAAGGCTACGGGGCGAGGGTCGGGCGGAGCTTCAGGAGCACGCGGGCGATCGAGTCCCGTCGAGGACGATCCCGGAGCGGGGTCAGAGAGGGAGATGGGGGTGGCGCTCACAAGGGGTTGCAAGGGACTGGGCAGCGGGGCGCGAGGAGGAAGACGGGGACGCCGGCGACGTAGGGGAGGCATTCCGGCGAGGTGGTCTCCAGCGACGGTGTCGAGTGAAGAGGACGGCGCCGCCGGGCGCGTGGAGGTCGTTCGGGGAGGATTAGTGGAGCGAGGCGGCGGCAACGGCGTTCCGCCGACGGAGTGGTGAGGTGGGGCAGCCCGGCGACGGCGGGCGGCGCTGGCTCGGGGCAACGGATCGGGCGGCGTGCGTTAGGCGCCCGATCCAGATCGCTGGGGGATCGTGGGAAGGGGTTAGGTTTTGGTGCCCCGGGGGGTTAATGGCCTGGGTCTGGGCCGGCCTGGACGGCCTGGTGGCCAGCTGGGCTGGCTGGCCCGGGTGGGGGAGGGGTCCTATTGATGCCTTTTTTTCTATTTATTTTTATTTTTCTATTTGCAAAATGTTTAGCACCTAAATGGTATTTATAAAATATGGGAGCTAGCTTATAAGTTGTAGTGCATCAGATCCTTGCACCAAAACTAGTTTGGGTGAAATACTAATTCATATTAAATTTAGATTAATTAAAAGGTTATTAAACGTTGTTGCTTGCCAAAGTTTGAGGTTGTTAGGGTCACCTAACTAACCCATTTAAGTTTAGTTACAATTTTATAATTGCTTCAGGATTATTTGTTACTTAATGAACATTTTAGTTTTCAATTTTGACAACTTCTATTTTCCACTTTAAATTTAATTGAAGTTTTAATTAGGAGTTTGAAAAGAAATGTGATTCCAATGTGATCAAGCCCTGTTTAGCAACATGATTAGCTTAATCACAAAGGGTTACTGTAGCATGATTCTCGGGGTGTTACAGGAGGAGAGTCATGCATGCAGATTTTTTCCACATGGGGTGGAGTGGTGGGACCGTCGGAGGGAGAAGGAGAGTCTGGCAGGCATATTGTTTCCACACATGGAGAGGAAAAGATTTGGAGACGAACGGGCTTCCTGCAGGTATGGGGAACGTTGCATAATAAGTCTCATCTTGCATGCCGGGCTAGGTATAGTCTCAAGTCATTAAAAACATACACGCCCCACATATGTTCATATTTCAAGGTGCACTAAATTATTGCATGCGATGGTTAAGGCTGGCCATAATGGTGGTATCTTAGCTGGTATCATGCACATGGGAATAGCAAACATGCTGATGTGGCAAAGAATTAAAGAAGAGAGGGGGGTTAGAGTAATTAGTGTTCATGCATGTATTGGTAAACACATTTTTTTGTGAAGAACGACAGCATTAGTTGAGTACTTTTGCAGACTACAAAAACTATTCCACCGCCTCTATCTTGCTAAGAGTAGGTGAAGTTTTTGAATCGAGCCCTTTAAACTAGAAGGGAGGTAGTAGTACTCTAATAGCTAACCTTGGCCCTGTTTGGATCCATGTGTTAGAGTTAGTTCAACTGACCCCAAAAAAATCTGACCCACCCAAGAGGTGCTTATTTGGGTTAGTTCTTCTCGGGACACTAAAAAACACATTTTTCCCTCGCTCTCCCACAGCAGACCCCTCTCCACTTCCTCGAAGCTTCTCGTCCTCTCCCTCCCTCCCTCCCTCCCTCTCGCACTGCCCATGAAGGCACCTCGCCGTATCCGCTCCATCTAACCCTGTCATCCAAACACCTCTTTCTCTAGAGTTATTTCAGGGTTAGTTCAGGATTAAATTCTTTAACTCATCTAACTCATCAAATAGTAGTGCTTATATTCATTATAATTAGTATTGTAGATATTGATATTTTTAGTATAAACGGTTGACGGAAGTAAAAAAGGACCAGAGGGAGTATCATGCAGGCGGAGTAGGCAAAAAAATTGCTCATTTATAGCCGGTCGAAGTCTCAAAGGGCGCGACCGCGCGAGGGAGTCGAAGGTCAAGGGAGGCGCGACGGTTGACGGAATTAATTGAAGTTATACACAAGCCGGCATGGCGTGCGAACAGGTAGAAGCTATACCGTCAGGCCTATGATATGGGTCTAGTAGACATGACATCTAGTGGGTCCCGCATAGTTCTCGAGAACTTTTGGGGCTTGCAGCCGCTTATCCACCGGCAAGCCAGCAACCCCACGCCGTCAGATACCCTACTCGCCCTCGTCTTCTACTAGTACAAGACTTACAACAGTTCGCTCCCCAGTCGTCCGCCCTTTCACATTACGGCAGTTCCACTAATCCTAACCTCCTCCCAAATCCATGGCGTCCCAAATCTCCATGATCGGCGGTGAGTACAACGTTAGAACCATCACCGGCGATGAGTTTGACGTCATCTACACCCGTTCTTCCGCAATAGTGAAAGAATGCCTTGCTCGCTTCAAACGCATGTTCGAAAACTCAAATGATGAGTGGGTCGCTGGGCTAGATGTTGAGTACACCACAGTCCTGGGAAGCGAGAAGAAACTAAAGGAGGCAGAGAAGAAGAAGTACACCGTGATCCAGGTTTGCATGCATGACTTATGCTTGGTCTACCACATATGCCATGCCGACGTTGAATGCCAGGAATTTAAGAAGTTCCTCAAGGGCGGCCGAGTCAAATTCGTTACTGTAGACATTAGGAACGACAAGGAAATCCTGGGTCGGATAGGCCTCGTTGTAGGCCAGACCTTCGATCTCCAGAAGGCAAGCCTAGTGTCCTCCTCTCAGCCTTCAATGCTGACCCTGGCAGCAGCCATGATTGATCGTTCATACACTGAACTGAAGAAACCTCACCACGAGTTTCATCATGCATGGGAGTCGAAGACATTAGATGAAGATCACATCCTGTACGCAGCAATGGATGCCTACCTTTGTTTAAATATCTACAAGGGTTGGATGAAGAAGCAGAGCCCAGTTTCCGGTTCAAGCAAAGAAGCGTCGGCAAAGAGGAAGAGGGACGAGGACGAAGTCGAGGACATCGACTCGGACTCCGAGTAGATGGCAGTGCCCTCTCTCATGCTGGTTCTACTGCAGTGTCAAGCGGACTAGTTGCTTAGTTCATTTTCAAGGGTCTTTTGTGCTGAGGCCCCAGAACTATGTTTATGTTCTTTATCGTTATTTGAACTCTTTAGTATGTACAATAGTACTAGTACTATGTCTTACTACTGTTCTTCTTGCAGTTGGTACTACTGCTCGTATCTTCGTGTTCCTACTGTAGTTAATACGCTCAGATTAGTAGTATAATTTGGGTCAGTCGATTTGTGAAAGAAGTTCGATGGAGTGAAGGAAGAAGACGGCATGACGAGGGTGGGGGGAGCATGGCAGTGGCAGGCGGTTCAAGGGAGGGCGCGGCGGCGGCGGCAGGCGGTTAGGCGTGTGGCGGGCTGAGAAGATGAACCGTGCATCTATTTCGGAGGTTGAAGAAGCCCTTCTAGCCATCCATGTTCCATCAAACGGCTCACAAGAGTCGACTGACCCAAATTGCTCCTTCAGATTGCAGGATCCACGTGGCATTCAAGGTCTCAAAGGTAGATTCCGCGTCCGCACCCGGCTTGCAGGCTCGACGCGCGCGCGACCGGTTTCCGCCGTGACAGCCACCATGCACGCCTCCTCCGCGCGGGTGGAGACGACAATGACACGCTAGTTCCTCCTCGCCGGCGTGCTGGAGCACACGCACGTCCTCCTCTTTGTATGTTGCGTGCATAGACGCAGCTCCACCAGCTGCTCGCGTGCTTGGCAGCGCGGCGGCATCGCGAGGAGGGATTGCAGACGACGTGAGCGGGCGAGCCTTTGGCTTGGCGGCGACACAACGGTGATGGGCGAGAAAAATTGTTGGCCAGAGTAGGTGGGCGCCGGCATATTGATGAGGGTGCGTATGGGAGCTTAGTTTAGTTTTATATAGGGTCGGTCAAACTTAAAGGAAAACCGTACTAGTACTCCCTCTGTTTCTTCTTAGTCCGCATATAAGGTTTGGTCAAAGTCAAGCTTTGTACAGTTTGACTAACTTTATATTAAAAAATATAAACATCCACAATATGAAATCAATATTATCAGATGCACCATGAAACGTATTTTCATACTATATTGGTTTAGTATTGTAGATGTTTATATTTTTTTATAAATTTGGTCAAATTTTGTGTAGTTTGACTTTGACCAAATCTTATATGCGGAGTAAAAAGAAACAGATGGAGTACACGTAAACATTAGACTTAGGCAGCGCTTTTATTATTTACCACAGCCATGATACAGAATCATGTGCAAGCGCGTGAACTGCTGCGCCATGGGTCGATCGAACGGTGCGGCCACCGTGTCGCTACCAAGGACATCCACCGAACCTTTTTGTGTGCGTGAAAACAATCCCCAAATATTACTCAACTTTTTTTTCGGGAAAAGTTCTTGACGCTACAATATTTCCATATATTTGAATTTAGCTCCAGTTCGTGTTTATTTGGATTTGGACGCTTTAGGTGCGCCTAGTTTTTATTTAATACTGATTTTGTGTGTGTGGACTGAGAGAGAACGTGTATGTGTCCATGTGTGTGTTGTATGAAGGGCAATGTGGAGACGGTGTGCATGTGATAGAGACATAGAGAGGTGTGAATGTGCAAATGATCATGCATGAGTGAGACATAGACAGATGCCGATACGTTGTGTATACATGAGAGAACGGTCTTCTGTTTTACTTGTGTGTGTGTGTGTGTGTGAGAGAGAGAGAGAGAGAGAGAGAGAGAGAGGAGCATCCGTAACACAGCAACCATCTCTCTCGATTCATCCATCCCTCGCATGATCGCATGTAACACATGCATCAACGCACACATTTTGACACCCTCACCCGGCCCCTGCCCACCTCAAGGCCCGCACATCGCTCTCTATCTCGCACGCACAATATCTTAGTGAATACCCTGTTTAGCAAGTAGCTTTCAGTCACATACACACACATTTCTTTCCTTAGGTTTGTTTTCTCTTAATATCTGACACACACACACACACACACACACACACACACACACACACACACACACACACACACACACACACACACACACAGCACACATCACACACACACACACCCCCCCCCCTCCCTCGAGCACACAATTCATCCCCATCCAAGGTTATATGGCGACCACTCTCGCTTGTGCTTCTCTGCACCCCAGCATGCACAACGCCTCAATCTTCAAAGAGGGCATCGAGGAGATCGAAGACGGTGACCACACTGCGCTAGAGAATGCGGGGCCATTTGGAAGCAGGATGATGTGACGACGGCTGACTGACTCCTCCCCCCACCCTCTCTCTCTTGCACAAAATTACCAATCCCTCTCTCCCCCGCACAGATTTATCAATCCCTCAACCCAGGAGATCCTTTCCCTCTCTTCCATTTTTTTCTAGCTCTCTCATCAAACCTGTTGTCTCTTCTCCTTCCACGTGTACAGAATCCCGATGCACACGCATCTCACGTATATTACATGTCTCCATCTTTCTCACAGACCTAACTTCTTCCTCTCTCTTTCTCTCTTTATCTCCCTCTCTCTGTTTCGTTAGGTTTGTCTCCTACTCGCTCGTCCACATACATGCAATCTTTCCCGCCCTATCTGCTCCATGTTCGCAAGCTCTCTCTGCATGTTTCATTCACACATTGGGATATGTTCAAAATGTTGCTTTTATAATGGCTGACGTAGAGTTATTGTTGGTATTGTTGCATCCTACAAAGTAATAACTATGAAATGCATTTTGATTGTCATTTGACTGGGATTATGCGAGTTTGAGCATGTTGTGAAGTACTATAGACCTCGTATACATCTTGGAATTCGACAATGATTGTAACTATTGAATTGTATAGACCATTACATTCGAAGTCAGTAGCCTAATATATTTATTTCACAATTTCAACAAATGATTAATTCACTACATACTAAGAAAACAAATGTGTACACCCTCCGTTTTTATTTAAGTCTACGTATTAGCATTGGTCAAAGTCAAGTTTTGTAAATTCGCAGAAAGTTTATAACAAAAAATACTAACATATACAATAACAATAAATACCATTAGATTCATTATTGAATGTACTTTCACATCATACATATCTGTTATGGTAAATGTTTATATTTTTCTATAAACTTGGTCAAACTTTAGGAAGTTTGACTTTGGTCAAACCTAATATGCACAGTTTACTAGTACTACTCGCTAGTTGCTTAGCCGAATCACCCAACACGCCACACGGGGAGTTCAGTGTTACAAAATTTTGAGGTCGGCGGGAAAATCTCCCGCGACCCTGATTCGAGCAGTGGGAAGTTACCATCATAGCCTTCGGAACAGGCCTACGGATGACGGTTGGTAGGTGGTTATTTTCGTAACTTCAGGTTCACCCTACCCAGCCAACCCCACCCCGGCAACCAGAGTAGTACACCTGAATACTCCCCATTTTCTATCCCCGCCGCAAAATAGACTTCTCCACGACACCGCAGCCTTCGTGCTCTTCCCCTTCTACATCAGCGCACTCGTCCACCGCAGCGCATCTGCCTCATTGACGACCTCGTACGCTGCACTGGAGCCGGTCCACCGTCGTCGTCGTACATGGAGCCTCTTCCCCGGCACCGCCTTCCACGGTCTCGGATCTGCTTCCCGAAAGCCAACGCCAAGCGCAGAAGCACCACCGTCGTGGACAATGAACTGACTCCCGTTTCCGACCATGACTCACAGAGGCCGCCGCGACCATCGTTCTCCTCCTCGATTGGTAATGTGTGTATTAAACCACTTAGCAGTACATGTGCAGTTCCAATTTTGTTCATACCTACCCTTCAAATTTCTTGGGTGCTATTGTTCCTGTAAAAGTAATTGGTTATAGCCTCCATTGTCCAACAGAATATCAGCTTGTAATTGTGTGTCGCTCTCAGATCGCGCTGTGCTTGGGTAGGTATTTCATCCGCAACCAAGAGTGTGGAAAATGATGGATAGTTTTTTGAACTAGCAAGATGCCCACGCTGCACGCATCAAGATGCATTTGTATGAGTAGTTTATCTTGTGGGAGAAAAGGATGAACAAGGGAATGCCTTATTTGCAAATGCGCAGAGGGGTGTGGGTATCTTTTTGCAAAATTGCCATAGTTTCCTTCCTATCCGTCGGATATAAATCGGATGGCCTATATTGCAGGATGGCAGGAACACCATCATCACCAACTCTGTTTTTATAAGAGTAGGGAAAAAGTAGAGAAAAAATAGAGAGTGGAGAAGTAGAGATAAATAGTAAATATAAAATAAATATAACAGTAGAGAACAGAGTAGAGATAGCAGAGACGTCGGGAAAGGATTGCGCGCGCGGGGGAAAAAGCGGCCGGGCGTGCGCTAGTTTTGGCGCGCGGCGTCCGGAGCACTTTATAAAATCCAATGCCCTCCCACCGCTCTGTGCCTTGCCATCGCTCTCTGCCCGCTCTGTGCCTCGCAACCGCTCTCTCCCCGCTCTTTCTCGCCTCGCCGCCGCCAGACCACCATGCCGCCGCGTCGCCGTGAAACTTGGGGATACCGCGACGTCCCCGAGATCCGGTTCCGCAGGATGCGCCTCGACCTCGGCAATTTCGACACCGCCAACGAGGCCGCCCACGCGTACGACACAACGGTATGGAGCCTCCGGTGGCCTCATAGAACATTGAACTTCCCCAACGTGCCGACGCGGGAGCGGGCACAGGAGCTCGCACCTCTGTCGTGGCTAATCACCGACAAGGATCGTCACGACAACCGGAGGCGGGAGCACCGTCTCGGCATCGCTGAGATGGACGAGGAAGCCATGGCGCTGTGGCGCCAACGCTTCCCGCAGGACATCATCAATGAGCGCGAGTTCTACGAGCAAAGGAGGGCGGAGAGGAATAAGAGGAGGGCGGAGCGAGCCGCCTATCGCGAGGACAAGCGTAGGCGAAAAGCGGACGCTCAATTCAACATGAGGCTAGGAGCAGTGTCGCCTCAGAATCTGACGATGATCGGTATCTTCACGCCTCTGATCGACGCCGGAGGAGGAAATCACCGAGGAGGAGTCGGACGACGAGGAGTAGTTGAATAATCTATTTTTTATCTATCTATGGTGAGAACTATCCTCTACTCTCTATCTCTACTTCTCGATCTCAGCACTATAAACGCTTTTTTAAAGCGCCGCGCGTTGCGATTCTGTTGGAGGTGCTCTAACATGGCAGACGAATGCTTTAATGTTGCCCACAAGATGCGCGAGTATTACTAGTAGTATATTTTTCTTGCCATGTTGAGGTTTTAAAACCACGAGTGCAAACATGCAGAGGAGCAATGAAGACCAAACACGGGATATTGGGGACATATTCAATGAGCGTGGAAAGTTAAATAAGAGCTGCACCGAACCTGTAAAACGAGCTTTGGTAAGTAACACCCTTTCAATTACTTTCGTTTAGCCTCGTGTTCTTCAATGTGTATATGTTGTAGTTTCTATTTCTTTTAAGCCTCGTGTTCTTTGATGTGTCATAAGAAGAGTCTTAATCGTCCTCATCCTTTCATTTTTAGCTTGATGTAGAAAGTGGGTGTTCTCACCTTGTAGTCTGTTTTTATATTTTTTTCCTTTTGAATTCACTTCTCCCAGTTCGGTTTATCTGGCTTCTACTAAATGGATCTGGGTTGCTCTGAGTAATTATCTAAAAAAGAAGTAACTTCATGTCAGGATGTAGTTCTTGCGAGGAGGGAAGTATGGTCAACCTCGAGATCATGTTTCTAGAATGAGGCTGGATTACACACAAGGTGCCAGTTCCCTAATGATGTTGGATTAGACACAAGGTGCAAATTCCCAGATGATGCTGGATTACACACAAGCCAGGTGGAGTCGTCAGCTGTTCGTGTCCTCGTGGCTCTAGTAAAGGCTAAAAGAAAGCGTGCAGCAGCCCTTGATAATGTATCTGAGTTCCTGAAGAAGCGAAAAGAGCAATCAGATGCTCTCTTCACCCATGCCAAAGAAGAGATAGAAGAAGCTAGAAATAAGCTAGCAGAGGCGGAGCAGGCTAGGCGTCTCCTGCTATCTAAAATTGTTGTCAATACAAAATTTCCATCATAGTAGCTAGGTTCAAATGTTTATCCAGTCAGCATGCCTGTTGTGATGTCCGTGCATCTACTGATGTGGCACAAAATATTTTTTTCCGGCTCATGTTATAACAGCAATTACTTTCCAAACAATAACAGACGAAGCATTGGACATGGTATAGTTGACGCACAAGCCCAACATTCCAAGTTCAACTTCCACATCAAACTCATGTTCACATATATTTCCACATTCATACATAATGTCCACAACCATGATTCACTTCAAAGCCAAATTTTTTTTGAGGAGAGTTATGAATAAAGAAAAACCTCTAGTTCCTGCTACCAGTGCGAGCACAACAAGTCAAGACCACGCATAATTAATTATATTTTGGTCATTTTTTGTGTTCTAAAATGCCGGCCGGCTCGCGGAAGGACGTGTTGCCGGCACACGCGCGGATTCAATGAAGGCATGCGGGGCAATCTGAAGCCGGTTGCATGCGGCGAGGAGGCGGTCTCAGCCGGGCCTGCAGCGAGTGGGGCCCTCTTGGCTGGCGCGCCGGTTCAATGCCTGCGCTATGAGAGGTCGCTGATGTCTACTATGCCACCTTCTTCTTGTAGACGTTGTTGGGCCTCCAAGTGCAGAGGTTTGTAGGACAGTAGCAAATTTCCCTCAAGTGGATGACCTAAGGTTTATCAATCCGTGGGAGGCGTAGGATGAAGATGGTCTCTCTCAAACAACCCTGCAACCAAATAACAAAGTGTCTCTTGTGTCCCCAACACACCCAATACAATGGTAAATTGTATAGGTGCACTAGTTCGGCGAAGAGATGGTGATACAAGTGCAATATGGATGGTAGATGTAGGTTTTTGTAATCTGAAAATACAAAAACAGCAAGGTAACAAGTGGTAAAAGTGAGCGTAAACGGTATTACAATGCTAGGAAACAAGGCCTAGGGTTCATACTTTCACTAGTGCAAGTTCTCTCAACAATAATAACATAATTGGATCACATAACTATCCCTCAACATGCAACAAAGAGTCACTCCAAAGTCACTAATATAGGAGAACAAACGAAGAGATTATGGTAGGGTACGAAACCACCTCAAAGTTATCCTTTCGGATCGATCTGTTCAAGAGTCCGTAGTAAAATAACATGAAGCTATTCTTTCCGTTCGATCTATCATAGAGTTCATACTAGAATAACACCTTAAGACACAAATCAACCAAAACCCTAATGTCACCTAGATCCTCCAATGTCACCTCGAGTATCCGTGGGTATGATTATACGATATGCATCACACAATCTCAGATTCATCTATTCAACCAACACAAAGTACTTCAAAGAGTGCCCCAAAGTTTCTACCGGGGAGTCAAGATGAAAATGTGTGCCAACCCCTATGCATAGGTTCATGGGCGGAACCCGCAAGTTGATCACCAAAACATACATCAAGTGGATCACATGATATCCCATTGTCACCACAGATAAGCACGGCAAGACATACATTAAGTGTTCTCAAATCCTTAAAGACTCAATCCGATAAGATAACTTCAAAGGGAAAACTCAATCCATTACAAGAGAGTAGAGGGGGAGAAACATCATAAGATCCAACTATAATAGCAAAGCTCGCGATACATCAAGATCGTACCACCTCGAGAACACGAGAGAGAGAGAGAGAGAGAGAGAGAGAGAGAGAGAGAGAGAGATCAAAGAAATAGCTACTGGTACATACCCTCAGCCCCGAGGGTGAACTACTCCCTCCTCGTCATGGAGAGCACTGGGATGATGAAGATGGCCACCGGTGAGGGTTCCCCCCTCCGGCAGGGTGTCGGAACATGGCCCAGATTGGTTTGTGGTGGCTACAGAGGCTTGCGGCGGCGGAACTCCTGATCTATTCTGTTCCCCGAAGGTTTTAAGGTATATTGGTATATATAGGAGAATAAATACGCCAGGGGAGCCACGAGGGGCCCACGATGGTGGAGGGCGCGCCCCCCTGCCTCGTGCTCTCCTTGTTGATCCCCTGACGTGCACTCCAAGTCTCCCGTATTGCTTCCTTTCCAAAAATAACTTTTCCGAAGGTTTCATTCCGTTTGGACTCCGTTTGATATTCCTTTTCTCAAACAAACACGTAAACAAAGGAAAAACAGAACTGCATCGGCTCTCGGGTCAATAGGTTAGTCCAAAAAATAAAATATAAGTGCTTAGTAAAGCCCATTAATCATCCAAAACAGAATATAAGATAGCATGAAGCAATCAAAAATTATAGATACGTTGGAGACGTATCAAGCATCCCCAAGCTTAATTCCTACTCGTCCTCGAGTAGGTAAATGATAAAAACAGAATTTTTGATGCGGAATGCTACTTGGCATAATTTTTTTTAATGTAAACCTCTTAATTGCGGTACGAAGATTCAGATCCGAAAGATTCAAGATAAAAGTTCATATTTACATAAAAGTAATAATACTTCAAGCATACTAAGTAAGCAATTATGTCCTCTCAAAATAGCATGGCCAAAGAAAGTTCATCCCTACAAAATCATATAGTTTAGTCATGCTCCATTTTCGTCACACAAGAATGCTCTCATCATGCACAACCCCGATGACAAGCCAAGCAATTGTTTCATACTTTAGTAATCTCAAACCTTTTCAACTTTCACGCAATACATAAGCGTGAGCCATGGATATAGCATTATGAATGGAATAGAATATAATGATGGGGGTTATGTGGAGAAGACAAAAAAGGAGAAAGTCTCACATCAACGAGGCTAATCAATGAGCTATGGAGATGCCCATTGGTTGATGTTAATGCAAGGAGTAGGGATTTGTCGGTGTTCTGGGAACGGGGGTCTCTAGACTTGCCTGCCTGCGGCCTGCGGCGTGGCTTAAGTGGTGGCCCAGTACGACCCATCTTCATCAACACAAGACTCAAGACCCTCGTGAGGGGCCAAGCCTCGTGGGGCGGACGACACAAGGCTTCCTCAAGGACGGCCTCGCCAGGCAGGCTTGCGAGCAGGCGGAGAGATCAAGGCAAGGTACCTCATGAGGTGCTCGTGACGCAAGCCATGATAATCGAGGCCAGGCGGGCGCCAGGTGGGCGCCGGCCTGCACAGTGTCCTTGTTTCCTCTTTGGTGCAAAGGGGCAAGCACAGACGTGGAGTACCGAGGCATCAGGCAAAGGTTGCCACTTTAGTGCAACGAGACCAAGACCAGCGGAGCGGCTGGATGGAGGTCACCGTGGAGCACAAGACGGCGTCATCGCCAGTGCTTTTGGCAGCCGAAGACCAACTTTAGTTAGGATTACCTGTACTAGATGTTCCCCTTCGAAATGGCCGTTGTTGGCGCCCTTCCCGCTAAATATTTGTGAAGAGGCCCAGGGCCTCTATAAATAGAGCTAGCCACCACAGAGTAGAGGCATGAGGATGAGGATGATGAGGAGATAGAACCCTAGCCAGAGAGAGAGAGAGAGAGAGGCGATCAAACTCACCCAAGCAGTTCATCGCACCAGCCCAAGAACACCTCTCGCGAGGCTGTTCTTCCCCTGTACTGTTCATCATCAGCCCCTGAGGCAATACACCACACCACACACTGGAGTAGGGTATTACACCACAACGGTGGCCCGAACCAGTATAAATCTCGTGTCCCTTGTGTTGCTCATCATTTCCAGCTTATATCTCACGAGGCGATCGGGCGTAGATCGGTAGGGGAGATATCTTCATGCGCACCCCAGTGTTCGAACCTTAAGGGTCCGCCGGAACCCAACATCCGACATTTGGCGCACGAGGTAGGGGTGCGATGGAATCTTTCTTCCATTGTTCGCGTTCGATCTTCCGTCGTGTCCATGGCTGACGCTCGCCGGGCTCGCGCCGAGCGTTGAGCTGCTCGCTGCCGCTGCCGCCCGAGACGGCGCCTGCTGTTCTCGTCGCCGCCACCACCGCCCGGCGGGAACGAGCAGCAGGCCTCGTCTCAGATCCATCTGCGGCGGGGGAAGGCCGCGCCGCCACCCCTGCCGCTGACTCCACCGTTAATCGTCCCCACACCCGCCGCGCCCACGGACGCCAAGACGCCGCTGCTGCTCTAGCGCGAGAGCTCCTGCACTACCATCCCGTCGACGACCTCTACGAGGACTGGCTCGCCCGCATCACCGAGCTCGTCAGCGCCGCAGGGGGCTCTCCTATGCCGTCCCTCTCGCTGCCTCGCCCTCCATCCTGCGCAGGAGGCGTGAATCAGGAGGTGCCTCCACCACCTCCTCCCCAAGAAGGCGCCCTGGCCCCAAGGCACGCGGCCCCAGGACGAGATCCACCGCGTCCGGCGCCCGCCTGACAAGAAGGGAGCTGCCAAGAAATCCCTCGTCCCCAAGAAGGTGCTCGCGTGCTCCCGGCACCGGTGCGCCGTGACCGCATCCCTGCGCCACCACGTCAAGACCCCGCGCTGCTCCAAGCGGCGGCGCGCGGGAATCCCCAGGAGCAAGCCCAGAATCAGCAGAGGGCTCCGGCGGCCACCGCAGGCTGCCGCGCCGCCCCGAAGCTCACGCAGTTGTCGCTGGCCAGTAAGTTCAAGCCTGACCTGCCTCCTCGCTACGACGGCACTGCAGATCCCGCGGAGATCCTACAGCTCTACGAGCTGGGCATTGAAGCCGCCAACGGGGATGAAAAGGTCATGGCGAACTAGTTTCCCATGGTACTCAAGGACGGTGCCTGCACCTGGCTCCTGAACCTGGCTCGTGGCACGATCTCCTCCTGGGAGGAGATGCGCACCCGCTTCATCGCCAACTTCCAGGCCACTCGCGATCGTCCGCCGGCCGTGGGTGATCTGCGCCGCATCAAGTAGCAGCCTGGAGAGACCTTGTAGAAGTACATCCAGCGCTTCAACAACGCTCGCCTCAAGATTCCCAGGGTGACTGAGGAGGCCATCATTTCGGTGTTCTCTGATGGCGTTCGCGATGTCAAGATGAAGGAGGAGCTGGCAATCCATGAAGATTTGTGCACGTCTCTGGAGTTGTTCAACCTAGCGACCAAGTGCGCAAGGGCTGAGGAAGGGCGCCTCTCCCTTCTCGAGCTCCCAGCAGCGGACCCAGAAGAGAAGAAAGCCAAGGCCAAGGATGTGAAGCGCAAGGGAGCAGCTGTACTCGCGGCGGAGCCGGACACCAAGAGCGGCAGGGACCAGCCGGAGTCGTCCAAGGGCATCCGGTACTGTGTGTACCACGATCTCCATACCCACAACACCAACGAATGCCAATTGCTCAGGGCCGTGCGAGAAGGCCGCGTCGGTCGACGCCCCGAGCGCAACGATCGGGGCTACGGCCAAGGCGGAGCAAGAGGTGGAGGACGATGGTACGACCGTGGTCGCGAGGACCGCTTGCAGGACCAGCCTCACGAGGGGGCTTGGAGAGATCAGCCTCGTGAGGATCGCCCACAAGGCAATGCAGGCCTTCCTCCTCTGCTGCATCGTGGGCGGCGCTCAGGCCCCAGCCTCACAGCGCATCTTCAAGCAGTTTGCTTGCGAGGTGAATGCAGTCCTCCCCAAGCTTGAGGCCACACGCCCTCTCAGGTGGTCTGCGTGCGCCATCACGTTCAGCTCAACGGATCAAATCAAGTGCGCGGCAACGGCCGGTGTCCGCCCAATGCTTTGTTCCCCAGTCATCAGCAATGTGCAAGTCACAAGGACCCTCATCGATGGCGGAGCAGGACTCAACATTCTGTCCATCGAGACGTTCAACAATCTCCAAGTGCCATATGATCAGCTTCAGCCAACCAAGCCTTTCTCAGGAGTCACTGATGGTTCCACTGTCCCGATAGGGCAGGTCCGCCTTCCTGTCACCTTTGGACAGCGCAGCAACTACCGCACCGAGCTCATTGACTTCGATGTCACTCACATTCGCCTGCCATACAATGCCATCCTCGGGTACCCAGCCCTGGCCAAGTTCATGGCAGTGACTCACCATGGCTTCAACGTCCTCAAGATGCCAGGAAGCGGTGGGGTCATCACGGTCCCCTGTGAAGAGAAGGATGTGGTGTGCTCCCTCGAGCGTGCCTTCCAGGCCGCGTCGATCGAGGACCCGGACAGCAAGAGTGGAAACCTCCCTGAAGCAGCTCCCAAGAAGAAGAAGACATCACCTGGCTCAAGGCTTCAGGAGGCAGGCGCCTCCGGAGGTGCCGCGTCTGGACATGCGCCCGTCCAAGGGGCGCCACCCTCCATCGCATAGGAAGGCATGCCCAGCGCCCTCCTCGGGCAGGGCTCGAGGGCTCTCCCCTGGGGAGGCACCGACTTTGCCAAGGTCACGAGGGAGGCTCTTGGGCACCACTTGGAGGCGTGCTTCGCGGCACGCTTCCCTCAGGAAGGCGTAAGGAAAGAAGGACCCAACCCTCAGGAGTTCATCACCAAGGCCGTTCAGGATGCGGAGGAATCGAGAGTCATGCGCGGCAACCGCCGCCTACCCGGCGTAGCTCCCCATCCAGGCGAGGATGGTGGGCTGTGCGTCTGCATCGACTACCCAGGGCTCAATCGAGTCGCTTCTCAGGAGTGCTTCTGGCCTTCGCGCGTGGGGCGTTGCGCGGGCCCACCGCACAGCTTCGTTCGTATGCCCTTCGGCTTGCCGAACGCGGCTGCAGCCCACCAGCGCCTGATGAGGAGCATTCTAGAAGCTTAGATGGCCAAGCATCGCACGTTCCTGGAGGAGATGGAGATGGACCTCAACGGGCCGCCCGGACCTCCTGAGCCTCACGAGGCTCGGAGTCCCGAGGGCTCGTGAGGATCGGCTTCTTCGCCTTGCACCACCAGCTGCACCAACTATCGTTCTGCAACAGCATCAGGTGACTTCTTTCCAGTTTTCGTTTCAGCTGGGAGCGCCCTCAGGGCTGCATCATTCCCATGTTGCATGGGTCTGTCCCTGCGGCATGTATCCGTTTCGCCTATATATTCTGCTTGTCTTGTTGGGGGCGCCCCTCAGGCTGCATCATCCCCAAGCCGCTCGGGCCTGACCCGGTGGCGTTTGCTTTCCCTGCATCTACCTAAGTTGATTTGCTCCTTCATGATTAATCTGCTTGAGATAATGGTCTACTCGATTGACACCTACCTTTGGAGCCGCTCAGTCTGGCACGGCGCTTGCGCATGGGTCCGTCCCTGCAACACCAACAAATCTGAGCGGTAGAGCTCTGGCCGCGGCAGCCCCGCATAGCGCCACCTCGCCAGGCCCTCAGTGCCCCAATCACTCCCTCGAAGCAACCAATGGCTGGCTGGCAACCGTAACAACAGACCTTGTTTTCTCTCATGATTGGTGTGCAGGAACCGCTTCAGGAGTAGCGCGGGGGGCGTCGCGAGTTCTCTCTCCCTCTCTCCTGCATGATCCGCTCGCGCGTTAAAAGGGGGGCGCCCGAGCATCGCGGCTCATGGGCTCTTACTGGCTCTCTAGCCCTCACCCCCTGGCCTTGACCCACGGCATCGCGACCTGTCATACCAGCGGCAGCTGAGCTCTCTCGAGGGGCGGGACCTGAGGACGTAGAGCATGAAGGAAAGTGTGGGGAAGAGGGGAGAAGCTCATGAAGGCCTGACCCAGCAACACCCCAGCTGCCAGCACGCAGGCCCGGAACCTCGCCGAGGGACTACTCCAAACCTATGAGATAAGTCACGCAAAAGCTAAAACAACTCAACGCCAAACCCTCGCCTATTTCAGTTTTGTCGCAGCAACGTTACCTGCCTTTCTCACCCAGCGGAGGCTGCTTGAGCGCTAAAGGGGACCTCCTGAGCATCGCGATTCAGGGGCTCTTACTGGACCTTGGGACGCTCACCTCCTGGCCTTGACCACAACATCGCGACCTGGCATACCAGCGACGGCTGAAGACTGCCTGGGGACCGGGACCTGTCAGCGTAGAGCACCAAGCCCTCGTGAGGAAAGAAAGGGGGAGCCGAGCCGGGACAGGACACGCATCTAGTAGCGATTCATAGTAAGGATATACAGTTCACAAAAGACATGGCAGGCGCCTTACATACCCCCATGCATGGGGTATGATTTCGATTCCTCGCAGGGAACAAAAGGTGCTAATCCTAAGGAGCGTTAACTACGCGCGCCTCCGCAGGAGACGCCATCATCAACAGTGGGCCATTAGGCGCCGGTGCCAACCCCATCCAGATCAGTGGCGCCGACGTCCTGATGCAGCTGCCCTGCTCCGAGCGCGACGCGAGCTCGGGGGCTCGTAGCTGTCGTCGCTCGTCTCCAGAGTCGCATGAAGCTCAGCGAAGTCGCTGGACCCTCTGGCTCCTCCGCTGCTGCCTGAGGAGCTGCTGGGGAGGCGGTTGGCCCGCCTGGCTCTTGCCATGCTGGTACACTGGCCGCCTTTCTCGGGGCAGCACTCCAGCCGGCGGCCTTCCGCGTCGAAGACCTTGAAGAACATCAAGGAGGCGCCGTCGTATTCAAGATGAATTACGAGGGCACCACTTGTCCGGCAGACCCGGGCGATCTCGCCCCAGCCCCGGGTCATGAAGACCTTGCCCGGAGCGACGGCCGCGACCTCCGCTCCGGTTGCAAGGGTGCTGCAGCCAGCGTACTGCAGCCAGAGCTCCAGAGACCCACCCGGCGGCATCTCGAAGGCGAAGGAGGGAGGAAGGAGAATCCAAGATCGCGGCATGGCGGCGTGAAGCACAAACTCGCGGGAAGAACCCTCGGCATGGACGCCGGGGGTGACGATGCGCACCGCCGTGAACCGCCGGCGTTGCCATCGGTGTCGTCAGTGTTGCTCAGCATCTTCTCCTCCAGGGCCCTCGAGTCGGGCGTACAAGGGCAGCGGAAACCCAGGCGGCGGCCTCTCGTACCAGGGCCGCGACGACTCCTGCCAAGCGACCACGTCGCGGCGGCCGGGGATAGGCCGTTTCTTCGGCGGAAGTGGGTCAGGACCCTCTCGGGGGGCATTTCCCTTCCCTTCTGCAGAAAACCGGCGGATCAGCGCCATTGGCGTGAGGTGGAGCAAGGGCGAGGAAGAAGAAGAAGGAGAGGAGCAGGAAGAGATGGACTGCGGGGGCTCTCGCCCGTCCGTACTTATAGTCCGGAGGAGGCCAACCGCCGGCCACCATGATCTCAGGTAATCATGACCCATTTTTTCATGCAGGGACTTGTCAAGTCGAGCAGTTGCCAAGGCAGCGTGGGGAAGCGGAGACGCCCACGTCCAATCAACCACGCTGGCCTGCGCAGTGTCCTTGTTTCCTCTTTGGTGCAAAGGGGGCAAGCACAGACGTGGAGTACCGAGGCATCAGGCAAAGGTTGCCACTTCAGTGCAACGAGACCAAGACCAGCGGAGCGACAGGATGGAGGCCACCGTGGAGCCCAAGACGGCGTCATCGCCAGTGCTTTTGGCAGCCGAAGACCAATTTTTGTCAGGATAACTTGTACTAGATGTTCCCCTTCGAAATGGTTGTTGTTGGCGCCCTTCTCGCTCAATATTTGGGAAGAGGCCCAGGGCCTCAATAAATAGAGCTAGCCACCATAGAGTAGAGGCATGAGGATGAGGATGATGAGGAGATAGAACCCTAGCCAGAGAGAGAGAAGCGATCGAACTCAACCAAGCAGTTCATCGCACCAGCCCAAGAACACCTCTCGCGAGGCTGTTCTTCCCCTGTACTGTTCTTCATCAGCCCCTGAGGCAATCCACCACACCACACACTGGAGTAGGGTATTACACCACAACGGTGGCCCGAACCAGTATAAATCTCGTGTCCCTTGTGTTGCTCATCGTTTCCAGCTTAGATCTCACGAGGCGATCGGACGTAGAACGGTAGGGGAGAGATCTTCGTGCGCACCCCAGTGTTCGAACCTTAAGGGTCTGCCGGAACCCAACATCCGACAGGATTGCCACGCAACGGATGCACTAGAGCTATAAATATATGAAAGCTCAACAGAAGAAACTAAGTGGGTGCGCATTCAACTTGCTTGCTCACGAAGACCTAGGGCATTTGAGGAAGCCCATTGTTGGAATATACAAGCCAAGTTCTATAATGAAAAATTCCCACTAGTATATGAAAGTGACAAAACAAGAGACTCTCTATCATGAAGATTATGGTGCTACTTTGAAGCACAAGTGTGGTAAAAAGGATAGTAACATTGTCCCTTCTCTCTTTTTCTCTCATTTTTTTGGGCCTTCTTTTTTTATGGCCTTTCTCTTTTTATTTTATTTTTTTATTTTTTCCTCACTTGGGACAATGCTCTAGAAAATGATGATCATCACACTTCTATCTATTTACAACTCAATGATTACAACTCGATACTAGAACATAGTATGACTCTATATGAATGCCTCCGGTGGTGTACCGGGATATGCAATGAATCAAGAGTGACATGTATGAAAGAATTATGAATGGTGGCTTTGCCACAAATACTATGTCAACTACATGATCATGCAAAGCAATATGACAATGATGAACGTGTCATGATAAACGGAACGGTGGAAAGTTGCATGGCAATATATCTCGGAATGGCTATGGAAATGGCATAATAGGTAGGTATGGTGGCTGTTTTGAGGAAGATATAAGGAGGTTTATGTGTGAAAGAGCGTATTATATCATGGGGTTTGGATGCACCGGCGAAGTTTGCACCACCTCTCAATGTGAGAAAGGGCAATGCACGATACCGAAGAGGCTAACAATGATGGAAGGGTAAGAGTGCGTATAATCCATGGACTCAACATTAGTCATAAAGAACTCACATACTTATTGCAAAAATCTACAAGTAATCAAAAACCAAGCACTACGCGCATGCTCCTAGGGGGATAGATTGGTACGAAAAGACCATCGCTCGTCCCCGACCGCCACTCATAAGGAATACAATCAAAGAACACATGATGTTTCAAATTTGTTACACGACGTTTACCATACGTGCATGCTACGGGACTTGCAAACTTCAACACAAGTATTTCTCAAATTCACAACTACTCAACTAGCACAAATTTAATATTACTACCTCCATATCTCAAAACAATCATCAAGCACCAAACTTCTCTTAGTATTCAATGCACTTATATGAAAGGTTTTATTATATCCCTCTTGGATGCCCATCATATTAGGACTAAATTCATAACCCAAGAAAATTACCATGCTGTTTAGGACTCTCAAAATAATATAAGTGAAGCACGAGAGTATAATAGTTTCTATAAAACAAAACCACCGCCGTGCTCTAAAAGATATAAGTGAAGCACTAGAGCAAACAACAAACTACTCCGAAAGATATAAGTGAAGATCAATGAGTAGTCAAATAATTAATTAGCTATGTAAAGACTATCCCATTTAATAATTTCAGATATTAATATTTTATTCAAACATCAAGCAAATCTAAAGAAAATAAATTGACGCTCCAAGGAAAACACATATCATGTGGTGAATAAAAATGTAGCTCCAAGTAAAGTTACCGATGGACGAAGACGAAAGAGGGGATGCCTTCCGGGGCATCCCCAAGCTTAGGCTCTTGGTTATCCTTGAATATTACCTTGGGGTGCCTTGGGAATCCCCAAGCTTAGGCTCTTGCCACTCCTTATTCCATAGTCCATCGAATCTTTACCCAAAACTTGAAAACTTCACAACACAAAACTTAACAGAAAACTCGTAAGCTCCGTTAGTATAAGAAAATAAATCACCACTTAGGTACTGTTGTGAACTCATTTTAAATTCATGTTGGTGTAATATCTACTATATTCCAACTTATGTATGGTTCATACCCTCCGATACTACTCATAGATTCATCAAAATAAGCAAACAACACAAAGAAAACAGAATCTGTCAAAAACAGAACAGTCTGTAGTAATCTGTATCAAACGTATACTTATGGAACTTCAAAAATTCTAAAATAAATTGTTGGACCTGAGTAATTAGTCTAGTAATCATCTGCAAAAATAATCAACTAAATATCACTCTCCAGTAAAAAGTTTTAGCTAATCTCGTGAGCGCTAAAGTTTCTGTTTTTACAGCATGATCATAAAGACTTCACCCAAGTCTTCCCGAAGGTTCTACTTGGAACAAACACTAATTAAAACATAAAACCACATCTAAACAGAGGATAGATGGATTATTTATTACTAAACAGAACCAAAAAGCAATAAACTAAAATAAAATTGGGGTGCCTCCCAACAAGCGCTAACGTTTAACGCCCCTAGCTAGGCATGATGATTTCAATGATGCTCACATAAACGATAAGAATTGAAACATAAAGAGAGCATAATGAAGAATATGAATAGCACATTTAAGTCTAACCCACTTCCTATGCATAGGGATTTTGTGAGAAAATAATTTATGGGAACAATAATCAACTAGCATAGGAAGGCAAAACAAGCATAACTTCAAAACTTTAAGCGCATAGAGAGGAAACTTGATATTATTGCAATTCCTACAAGCATATATTCCTATATCATAATAATTTCAGTAGCATCATGAATGAATTCAACAATATAACCAGCACCTAAATCATTATTTTCATGATCTACTTGCATAGAATTTTTACTACTCTCCACATAAGCAAAATTCTTCTCATTCGGAATAGTGGGAGTTTCATAAGAGACTTGAATACTATAAATTGTTTCCACATTAAATGAGTAATGTTCAGAAAATGGTAATCATAATCATGACAAGTTTTATAAATATAATCATCACTACTTTTTATAGCATAAGTTTCATCACAATAATCATCATAAGTAGCAACTTTGTTCTCATCATAATCAATTGAAACCTCTTCCAAGATAGAGGAATCATTACTAAATAAAGTCATGACCTCTCCAAATTCACTTTCATAAATATTATAAGATTCAAAATCCTCCAAAATAGTGGGATCATTACTTCCTAAAGTTGACACTCTTCCAAACCCACTTTCATCAATATAATCATCATAGGTAGAAGGCATGCTATCATCATAACAACTTTGCATATCAAAACTTGGGAGGCTAAAAATATCATCTTCATTAAACGTAGCATCCCCAAGCTTGGGACAAACATTATTTGCAGCAAATATATTCTCAAAAACATCATCTTCTTCGAACATAGCATCCCCAAGCTTGAGCCTTTTCATATCATAAGCATAATCACTCTCATCATTAATAGTATGGATAACCCCAATAGTATAGCAATTATCATATTCTTCCAAGCAAGTGCCAAAAAGATTTTCAAGATCATAAGAAGTATCATTATCTTCCCAATCATCACAACAAGCAATAGGCATAACGAGATCATCATCAAGTGCATCATCTTCCACAATTATTTTTGATTAATTTTAATGAGGCACAACAATAATATGAGCAACATTATTTGGGAGAGATATCTTTTTACCTTTCTCTTTTCTTCTTCTTCACCACATCATGTGTGGGTTCAATCCTCTTTTTGGAGCTCCTTATTAATGAGATTGGTTGAACAGAAGGCTCCTCCTCGTTACCTGATTCATCATAACAAATAATAGGAGGATATTGGGAAGTCTCTTCCCTTTCATTAGTATTCTCTTCATCTTCTATTTGTTTTCTTTTCTTTATGTAGTTGGCAATATAAGGATTTTCAATGCAATTCATCGCGAATACATATAAATTTCCTCTAGATCAAAATGAAGAACTCTATGAAGGGCAAATTCTGGAATAACCTTACTTATACGTTTCATTTCTTCATAACCCAAGAGCAAACTAAGTTCATTATGATGTGCAAGGGAAATCAAGTCATCATAATTTTTGGACATGATACGATCATGAAATAATTTGCACTGGGTACTGAAATGATCATGTTCATTGCAAAGTTCACAAGTATGGCTAAGAAAATTTAAATTTTCGGCACAAACATCTAGCCTTTCTTGCAACAATTTAGTTTCTAAATGCTTATGCCTCTTGCAATATCTATCTTCCCTATTTGGTGTATACTTGCAAACCCAATACACTCCACAAAAATTGACTGGCTTATAAGAGATATTTTCATCATGACTAGTGCAATCATCATTGGTACTATGGATATTCAAGGAATTCATACTAACAACATTGCAATCATGCTCATCATTCAAAGATTTAGTTCCAAACATTTTATAGACTTCTTCTTCTAGCACTTGAGCACAATTTTCCTTTTCACCATACTTACGAAAGACATTAAAAAGATGAAGCGTATGAGACAAACTCAATTCCATTTTTTTGTAGTTTTCTTTTATAAACTAAACTAGTGATAAAACAAGAAACTAAAAGATTCGATTGCAAGATCTAAAGATATACCTTCAAGCACTCACCTCCCCGGCAACGGCGCCAGAAACTGCTTGATGTCTACTACGCAACCTTCTTCTTGTAGACGTTGTTGGGCCTCCAAGTACAGAGGTTTGTAGGACAGTAGCAAATTTCCCTCAAGTGGATGACCTAAGGTTTATCAATCCGTGCGAGGCGTAGGATGAAGATGGTCTCTCTCAAACAACCCTGCAACCAAATAACAGAGATTCTCTTGTGTCCCCAACACACCCAATACAATGATAAATTGCATAGGTGCACTAGTTCGGCGAAGAGATGGTGATACAAGTGCAATATGGATGGTAGATATAGGTTTTTGTAATCTGAAAATATAAAAACAGCAAGGTAACAAGTGGTAAAAGTGAGCGTAAACGGTATTACAATGCTAGGAAACAAGGCCTAGGGTTCATACTTTCACTAGTGCAAGTTCTCTCAACAATAATAACATAATTGGATCACATAACTATCCCTCAACATGCAACAAAGAGTCACTCCAAAGTCACTAATAGAGGAGAACAAATGAAGAGATTATGGTAGGGTACGAAACCACCTCAAAGTTATCCTTTTGGATCGATCTATTCAAGAGTCCGTAGTAAAATAACATGAAGCTATTCCTTCCGTTCGATCTATCATATAGTTCGTACTAGAATAACACCTTAAGACACAAATCAACCAAAACCCTAATGTCACCTAGATACTCCAATGTCGCCTCGAGTATCCGTGGGTATGATTATACGATATACATCACACAATCTCAGATTCATCTATTCAACCAACACAAAGTACTTCAAAGAGTGACCCAAAGTTTCTACCGGAGAGTCAAGACAAAAACGTGTGCCAACCCCTATGCATAGGTTCATGGGCGGAAAACCGCAAGTTGATCACCAAAACATACATCAAGTGGATCACGTGATATCCCATTGTCACCACAAATAAGCACGGCAAGACATACATCAAGTGTTCTCAAATCCTTAAAGACTCAATCCGATAAGATAACTTCAAAGGGAAAACTCAATCCATTGCAAGAGAGTAGAGGGGGAGAAACATCATAAGATCCAACTATAATAACAAAGCTCGTGATACATCAAGATCGTACCACCTCGAGAACACGAGAGAGAGAGAGAGATCAAACACATAGCTACCGGTACATACCCTTAGCCCCGAGGGTGAACTACTCCCTCCTCATCATGGAGAGCGTTGGGATGATGAAGATGGCCACCGGTGAGGGTTCCCCCCCCGGCGGTGCCTAACAGGGCCCCATTGGTTTTGGTGGCTCTGAGAGGTTTGCGGCGGAACTCCCGATTTATTCTGTTCCCCAAAGGTTTTAGGGTATATTGGTATATATGGGAGGAAGAAATATGTCAAGGGAGCCACGAGGGGCCCACGAGGGTGGAGGGCGTGCCGAGGGGGGTGGGCGCGCCCCCCTGCCTCGTGCTCTCCTCGTTGATCCCCTGACGTGCACTCCAAGTCTCCCGTATTGCTTCCTTTCCAAAAATAACTTTTCCGAAGGTTTCATTCCGTTTGATATTCCTTTTCTAGAAACACTAAACCAAAGGAAAAAACAGGAACTGGCACTGGGCTCTGGGTCAATAGGTTAGTCCCAAAAATCATATAAAAGTGCTTAGTAAAGCCCATTAATCATCCAAAACAGAATATAATATAGCATGAAGCAATCAAAAATTATAGATACGTTGGAGACGTATCAGTCGCGTCTGTGTCAGAGCAATCACTCCCTCCAGTCCTTTTTTGTTTGCGTTTAACAAAATCTCGTTTTCCATTCACATTTTACAAGTAAAATTCATGGACAAACTTTGACCCAAAATACGATGGGGACTAGTAAACCAGAACGGTGGTAGTAGTTTTTTTTAATCAAGGAAGGGTTTCCCCCTTCCGATTTTCATTACTGAAAACCTACATCTAAATCTAAACATAATATTTTCCCTAGACCTACCAGGTTCAACATCTCGCAACATAAACCCATACAACCATACGCCAAGGAGGTACGTAGTACTATGAATTCCATTTTCGCTCCATACCAATCGTTCTAAAAACTACTTAGTACTTATAACGCGCCATTGAAAATCGGAAGTCTTAACCTCGCTAAAAATGATATTTTAAACGTGGCTACTCGATCTGTGGCAACTGGCGAGCCACCGCCTCCAAGTCGTTCACCTGTGGTCCCGACCATCAACTCCTCCGGAGCAAATTATCACGCGAGCTGACTATTCCTAAAAAGGTGCGCTCCACCACGTACCCGGTACCCGCGAATGTAGCAATCGTGCACCTAGGGTTTTAGTGTTTATTTGTTAACGTTGACTTTACGTAACACTCATGTGTGTGAGACAGCGAGAGACCGACTGCATGCGTGCGCCTCTTCTCTTCGTATATGTACTCCACCGTTTGTTTGGTGTCCAAAAAATAATAATAACTACTAGCAATGTTCCAATGCGTTGCTGCACGATCTGAGTAGATTAATACATATTCACCGATTTGATAGAAAAAAAGTCTAGTTTTTAAATACGTATATCACTAAAAAAATGTTATGTTTCACTCAAAATATATCCCTTTGGCGGTTTTGATGAGATAAGGGAGGAATGTTGTTGGTTTCAAGATTCGAGAAGTGGTATATGTCTAATTTCTACTCTTACTAGCAAGATGGCCGTGCGTTGCACGAAACAATCTTGTGGGAGAAAAGGATGAACGAGGGAAGGCCTTATCTACAAATGTGGAGAGGAGTGAGGGTAAATTGCCATAGTTTCGTTCCTATCCGTTAGATATAAATCGGACGACCTATATTGCAGGATGGCAGGCCCACCATCATCGCCAACTCTGTTTTTTTATCCCTACTCTTATAAAAAGCATAGTCGGTGATGATCCTGTGCCTTCCATCCTGCAATATAGGCCGTCCGATCTATATCTGACGGATAGGAAGGAAACTATGGCAATTTTGCAAAAAGATACCCACACCCTGTTGGGGAACATAGTAATTTCAAAAAAATTCCTACGCACACACATGATCATCGTGATGCATAGCAATGAGAGGGGAGAGTGTGTCCACGTTCCCTCGTAGACCGAAAGCGGAAGCGTTAGCACAACGTGGTTGATGTAGTCGTACGTCTTCACGATCCGACCGATCCAAGTACGGAACGCACGGCACCTCCAAGTTCAGCACACGTTCAGCTCGATGACGTCCCGCGAACTCCGATCCAGCAGAGCTTCACGGGTGAGTTCCGTCAGCACGACGGCGTGATGACGGTGATGATGTTGCTACCGACGCAGGGCTTCGCCTAAGCACCGCTACGATATGATCGAGGTGGAATATGGTGGAGGGGGGCACCGCACATGGCTAAGAGATCAAGAGATCAATTGTTGTGTCTCCAAGGGGTGCCCCCTCCCCGTATATAAAGGAGTGGAGGAGGGGAGGGGCCGGCCTCCCTAGGCGCGCCCCATGAGGAGTCCTACTCCCACCGGGAGTAGGACTCCCCCTTCCAAGTGGGAGTATGAGAGGAGAGGGAAGGAGAGAGACGGGGAAAGGAAAGGGAGGCGCCGCCCCCTCCTCCTTGTCCAATTCGGACTTGGGAGAAGGGGCGCGCAGCTGCCCTTGGCCGCCCCTTGAGGGAGTCCCGGATTAGGGGGTGTCCGGATAGCCGGACTATGACCTTCGGCCGGACTCCTGGACTATGAAGATACAAGATTGAAGACTTCGTCCCGTGTCCGGATGGGACTTTCCTTGATGTGGAAGGCAAGCTTGGCGATAAGGATATCTAGATCTCCTACCATTGTAACCGACTCTGTGTAACCCTAACCCTATTCGGTGCCTATATAAACCGGAGGGTTTTAGTCCGTAGGACGAACAACAATCATACCATAGGCTAGCTTCTAGGGTTTAGCCTCTCTGATCTCGTGGTAGATCTACTCTTGTACTACCCATATCATCAATATTAATCAAGCAGGAGTAGGGTTTTACCTCCATCGAGAGGGCCCGAACCTGGGTAAAAACATCGTGTCCCTTGTCTCATGTTACCATCCGCCTAGACGCACAGTTCGGGACCCCCTACCCGAGATCCGCCGGTTTTGACACCGACATTGGTGCTTTCATTGAGAGTTCCTCTATGTCGTCGCCGTCAGGAAGGATGCCTCATCCCGTCTTTAAAGACGGGACTGTTTCTAAAGAAGCTTTGGGTGTCGGCCAAACTCTCCCGGCGCCTTATGACCGCCTGTTCAGCCGCCGCGCAGACGATGACTTCTCGGGTCATCGAAAGCAATCTTCACGTTAACTCGGAGCTCGCCGAGCAGTTAGATCCGATGGAGCTCTCTTCCTTAAACGAGATCTTAGATCGCATCGCCGCCCTGGGAGTCGCTAAAGACTATGATCAGATTGGGCCTAAACCCGATCTGAGAAAGATCAACTCTCCCCAGGTTACCCACCACGTTGCTGTGGTGGAGGAACAATACGGCGACCCTTCTTCTACCTTAATGTAACGCCCCGGATTCGATGCGCCAGGTGTCCGCCAGTTATTCGCCGTCGTTGCCATGTCATGTGCTTGCGTGTTGCACTTTGCCATGTCATCATCTGCATTTTATATCATGTCATCATGTGCATTTCATTTTGCATACATGTTCGTCTCATGCATTCGAGCATTTTCCCCGTTGTCCGTTTTGCAATCAGGCACTCCTATGTCTCCCGGCGCCCCCTTTTACCTCTTTTCGTGTGCGGGTGTTAAACGGTCTCGGAATGGACCGAGGTTTGCCATGCGGCCTTGGTATAGCACCGGTAGACCGCCTGTCAAGTTTCGTGCCATTTGGAGGTCGTTTGATACTCCAACAGTTAACCGGGTAACCGCAAAGCCCTCTTTTGTTTGGAGCCCAACACCCCCTCCAAAGTGGCCCAAAACCCACCAAACTCCCCTCCATGCTCTCGATCGTTCGATCACGATCGCGTGGCCGAAAACCGCACGTCATTTGGACTCTCCTAGCTCCCTCTATCTATAAATACACCTCCCCCTCCGAAATTCGCGGATCATTCCCCCCGAAACCCTAAAAATCTCCCTCCACGCCGCCGGACATGTCCGCCCGGCGGCCGGACACGTCCGCCCTCGCCCTGCAGCCACTGGCGTCGCGCCACATGGCCTCCTCGCCGTCCCCGCCCGCGCCAGGCCCATGAGCCCATCCCGCCGCCCTTCTTGAAAGCCACCGCGCCCGGCGGCTTCGCCGCCACGCCAGCGCCCGGCCGCTCTTCGCCTTCGCCGCCCGCCGCCCTCCGCCCAGCCGCCGCCTTGCCCGCCCGTCGCGGCCCCCTCCTCCTCACCGCCCGGCCCGGCAGCCGCCCGCCCGGCGCCCCCCCCTCCTCGCCGGCCCCGGCTCCTCCTCCGCCCTCCCTCGCCCTCTCCGGCGAGCTCGAGCCGCCGCCTCGGGTCCCGCGCCGGATCTGGATCCTAGGTTGACTTTCCTCTCCCCCGAAATCCACTAAGTCCTCATCTCTGTTCATATTTTCATGCATTTTCATCATGCCATAACTCTCTGCATATTGCTCCGTTTTGTGCGTGTAATATGTCAAATTGTTCATCTCGACGAGTACATCATTTCATCTCATTTCATCATTTTCATTTGAGTCCATCTTGATGCCTGAATATTCGTTGCAAGAGTGCTATGTGATGTTAGTTTCAGATTCTTATCAGAACATGCACTTTTGTCATTTTTGCCATGGTTGATGTGTGCATCTTATGGACTTGAGTCCTACATGTGTTTTGTGCTATGCCATGCCATCTTTACAGGGGTGTATGCCATGTATTTTTGTGATCTCTGTGGTGACTAGCACAAGCATGCAAACTAGGCTTCATGATGTTGCTGATTTCAGCCTCTTACTCACTGATATTTTTATGCCATGTTAACTTGATGCTACCGAGAGATCCATGCTTATTTTGAGATACTTCAGTAAGGATGTTTTGAACATATGGTTATTCTATATCCAGCCATGCCCTTGTTTGCAATTATGGAGTGCCATAGCTTGAGTCAATCGAGCTCTACTTTTGCTATAAAATGTTTCCTGGCAGATTGTTTACATGTTATTCAATTTTGCCAAGGTTTTTGTAGTTGATCCGTGTATGCTATGATGTTGTTCTTGCCATGTATAGCTTCTATGCCATGTCTTATTACTGTGAGTTTCCTTTCCATGCCATGTATTGCTCTGTGGTGAGTGTTTCAAGCTCACCAACATGCCTACTTATTGTTGTTCCTGCCATGTATGAATCTGTAATATAACTTGCCATGTTTACATGTGTGCCATCATATCTTCTGGTCCTTTTTGGCTTATGGTCAGTAAAGGACTTTTGTTCTATGAATTTAGTAGATTCATGCCATGCCTTTGTTTGCCATGCTAAGTTCCTATAACATGTTGTGGGATAGCTCTAAACATTGCAACCTGATGTTATTTTCTGCAAAGTCTGAACTGTTATTATTTACAATCTTGCCATGTGTTTTTGAGCATGTTCTAGTGATTTCTGGAGATAGCTCAGTGTTCATGTTATGTCATGCTTTACCTGTAGATCATGTCCATGCCTTTTGTTTTCTTGTTGAGGTCCTGTAGCATGTTGTTTTCGTGCTTGCAATATGCCTACTTGCTGTTATGGACAGATTGATGTCATAACTTGTTTCATGTGTATGTGTTGAACCGTTGCTCCGTTTTGAGTGTGCTCTATATGAAACTTGCTTGATTTTGCATGTAGTTTCATATTATCATGTTGCATTCATGTTTTGAGGTGTTTTCTTGATGTTTGGGTGCATTTTGCATCAATGCCATGTTTAACTTGTTTTGCTCATATCTTCTAGGCCGTAGCTCCGAATCTAATGAACTTTATATGTAACTTGACAAGAATTTCGTGTAGATCATCTCGGTGCATCTTAACTTGCTGTTTAACAACTTGAACATAAAGTTATTCAGATCTGGAACAATTTCGAAATTTGCATATGAGGACTTACCGGAATTGTTATATGTTGTTCCCGGCCACATTTAAACTTGCTTTGATGTGTTGCTCTTGTTTGCATCATCTCTTGCCATGAGTAGCTTCATCTAGATTTGTCATGCATCATGTTTGTTGTGCATCTTGTCTTGTTCATGTGTGGTGTGTTTACTATGTTGCGTGCTTCTTCTCGATAGTTCACGTTTCATTGCGATCGTGAGGACTCGTTCGTCTACGCTTGGTTCGTCTTCGTGGCTTCATCTTCTTCATGGACTCTTTCTTCTTCCTTGCGGGATTTCAGGCAAGATGACCGCTATCCTGAATCTCACTACTATCATTGCTATGCTAGTTGCTTCGTTCTTTCGCTATACTGCGCTACCTATCACTTGCTGCTCAAGCCTCCCAAATTGCCATGAACCTCTAACCTTTGTCACCCTTCCTAGCAAACCGTTGTTTGGCTATGTTACCGCTTTGCTCAGCCCCTCTTATAGCGTTGTTAGTTGCAGGTGAAGATGAAGTTTGTTCCTTGTTGGAACATGGAGATGTCGTTCCTTGTTGGAACATGTTTACTTGTTGGGATATCACAATATATCTTATTTAATTAATGCATCTATATACTTGGTAAAGGGTGGAAGGCTCGGCCTTATGCCTGTGTTTTTTCCACTCTTGGCGCCCTAGTTTCCGTCATATCGGTATTATGTTCCCGGATTTTGCGTCCCTAACGCGGTCGGGTGATTTATGGGACCCCTTGACAGTTCGCTTTGAATAAGACTTTTCCAGCAAGGCCCAACATTGGTTTTACCATTTGCCTCACCTATGCCCTTTTTCCCTTGGGTTTCGGAGCCCAAGGGTCATCTTTATTTTAGCCCCGGGCGGTGCTCCTTCGAGTGTTTGTCCGAACCGAGCAGCTGCATGGGCCACCAGGGAAACTCGAGGCTTGGTTTTACTCGTAGCTTGACTTATCCGGTGTGCCACGAGACCGAGATATGTGCAGCTCCTATCAGGATTTGTCGGCACATCCGGGCGGCTTTGCTGGTCTTGTTTTATTCTTTGTCGAAATGTCTTGTGGCAGGATTCCAAGACTGATCGGGTCTTCCGGGAGAAGGAATATCCTTCGTTGATCGCGAGAGCTTATCATGGGCTAAGTTGGGACACCCCTGCAGGGTATAAACTTTCGAGAGCCGTGCCCGCGGTTATGTGGCAGATGGGAATTTGTTAATATCCGGTTGTAGTAAACTTGAAGCAAACTCTTCTAAAATACACCAACCGTGTGCGTAACCGTGAGTGTCTCTTTTCGGGGTTGATCGAGAGGAGAACACGGTTTCTGGGTTATGTTTGACGTAGGTAGGAGTTCAGGATCACTTCTTGATCATTAGTAGTTGACGACCATTCCTTTGTTTCTCTTCTCGCTCTCATTTGCGTAAGTTAGCCACCATATCATGCTTAGTCGCTGCTGCAACCTCACCATTTTACCCCTTCCTTTCCCATTAAGCTTTGCTAGTCTTGATACCCATGGTAATGGGATTGCTGAGTCCTCGTGGCTCACAGATTACTACAACCTCATTTGCAGGTACAGGTTATGCGATGATCATGATGCGAGAGCGATGTTTGCTTGTGTTGGAGTTCTTCTTCTGCTTCTTCTTCGATCAGGGGATAGGTTCCAGGTCGGCAGCCTGGGCTAGCAGGGTGGATGTCGTTTGAATTTCTGTTTATGTTCCATCCGTAGTCGAATGTTGATCTTGTGTATGATGTTGATGTATTCTTGTGGCATTTGTGCCTTATGTATGTATCCCCATCTATTATGTAATGTTGATGTAATGATATCCACCTTGCAAAAGCGTTTCAATATGCGGGTCTATCATTGGTGGGACCGTCGAGTTCCTTTTGGATAGGGTTAGCATATTAGGCGTGACAGAGTTGGTATCGAGCCTCGACCGACCCTAAGAGCCCCTTGATTGATCGTGTAGTTTGGCCGTTGTCGAGTCTAGAAGAAAACTGTTTTCGGAGTCTAGTTATATCGGAGAGTAGGATTTCTTTTTACTCCTCTGCCCTTCGTCGCTCTGGTGAGGAATCTTGATGTAGGTGTTTTGAATTACTCCTCTTCCCCTTCAAATTTTTCTTTAGGATCACGCAGTTGGTTTTCCGTTCGTTGTTCCTCAGCTCTTTTGATCCGATGCATTTCTCGTCAAGTTGACTCGAGCCTCTTCATCGTTGTCAAGTTCAATCCTCAGTTGTCTTATTTTCCCACCCGCCCTCCCTTCTTCCTCTCGGAACCGGAGTCCGTAATTGAGTATCCATCCAACTCGTGCGAAGTCTTTGCTTTCTTTCCTCAATGATTTCAACTGGTGTTTTCTCTTCAAGATATTCGTCGTTTTCCCCTTCTAAGTTGCCTTTGTTTTTCCCGCCCTCCCACCCTCTTCTTCCCGGAGTTTGAGTCTGTTTCGACCATCAATTTCATTCGTATGGAGCCTCTTCAGTCTTCTATCAATTATCTCAACCGGTGAATTCTCGTTTTGTTCGACATTCTTCATCTCTTTTTTCTTTTCCGGTGGATTCAATTCAAGCTTTTTTCGAGTTGATCACATTCTTTTCCTTGGATCAAATGTTTTCCCTGCTCGTTTGCCTCTCGCCAGTTTATCATTCCGGAGTTCGGAAGACATCTCAGGAGATTCACCTGTGTTCGAATTAAAACGAGGTTGTTACCTCATTCAAATATCTCAATTGTTCCGGTGCATCATCTATCTGTTCATCACCCCTTTCCAACAGTGTTTTTGTCTTCAGTGGGCCCTAACCCACAGGTCTTTCCCAGGATCTTACCTGACTCTTCTAATTATTCCGGAGTTATTCTCAAGTTCTTTTTGAAGTTTGACGTAAGAATGAGTTTCATCAGTCAGACGCCTTCCCAAGATCTCTTTCAAATTCTTTTCATTATTGGCTCAACCTCTTCGTTTTCCATTCTACCGGAGTATCTCACTAATTTTGGTGATGTTTATCGTCGTCCTTGAAGAACGAAGTAGAGTTTCTCTTAAATCTTGTCCGTTCCCCCGGAGATTCGCGGTCCTAGCTCGATGTTATGCTATCAAATTGTTTCTAGTCATGCAAATTCTTTTCGTCCATCCGGAGCATTTCAGGAGTTGCTTTCTCTCTCGATCATCCGGAGGCCATCTTTTCGGAAGATTTCTTCGTTCTAATTCTTCAGCTTCGCTCTCTCAATTATTCTATATTCTTGCCTTTTCGTTCGTTCTTCATATTCTTCCGGTGTTCTTTCTCTTTAATCAGTTCGCGATCTCTTCGATCTCTTTTCTCTAAATTCCCTCAAGTATCTTTGTGCTTTTCTAATTCTTCCCGGTGATTCATTCTCTTTCATCAGTCATTTCTGAATTCTAACGGTGGTTCGTTCAAGATTCTTTTCCTTGATTATCATTTTTATTCATTCATTCTTTTCAATCATACCGGCGGTTCATGAAGACCTTCTCAAGTTTGCGTTATGTCACTTCTCAATTCCTTTTCAAGAAGAATAAGTAGTATGCAAAATCCATTGCTTGTCATCAATTTAATTTGATGAAGGATAAGTATACAATAAATCTTATTCTTATTTCATAAAAGTGATTAATCCCTTCCTTCGGAGTTTGTTCTTGAGGAATAAATTCTACTTCCAAGTCTTTTCATCTTTTCTTTTCCGGAGTTCAATTATTTCCTCGGCCATCTCGTCGGAACCTCCGTCTAAATCAACGCAAGGCTTTAGTCTTATTCTTTCCTCCTTCATTCTATCTCATCACCTTTCTTTACCGGAGTTCTTCACGGTGGTTCTTCATGATTTTAATTCATTCTTCAAGTGTTCATCAAGATTCTTGTCTGTGGAGTTCAAGAACCTTTTCTTCTTGCATCTCGAAGTGCAATTAATTCTCCGTATTCTTTTGAAGTGGAGTTTTGCATTTCTTCGTTCTTCTCAGCTATTTAATCTTTTCCGTTTGTGGTCGGTGATCAGCTCATAATTTCTGAGATGTTATCCGTAAGTCCACGACAAGGTTATTCTTTCGTTGTTGGTTTTCTCAACAACTCCATTCAATCCTTCCTTCTAAGTTCTTTTCAATTCTTCCAATTCTTCCGGAGGCATTGTGTTGTTCATCTCGTCAAGTTTCACCCCATCTTGTGAAGTTCATGTTCTATTCTTTCCATTTTCAGCCGGAGTGCTGCCTAAATTCTTTCAGTCTTATCCGTTTCTTTTCTCATTCTAACCACTCCGGTTAGAACGAGTTGTTTCATAGTCTATCTAATTCCGTGATCTTTCGATTCTCGTCATTCTCGTCGTTCCTCTCTTCTTCTTGAGTGCTCTTGATTCCTTGCTTTTTGTTTGAGTTCTTGTTTCACCTCTTCCTCTTTCTCTTCCGTCTCAGTCCTAAGATCTCGGGACGAGATCTCTTGTTAGTGGAGGAGTGTTGTAACGCCCCGGATTCGATGCGCCAGGTGTCCGCTAGTTATTCGCCGTCGTTGCCATGTCATGTGCTTGCGTGTTGCACTTTGCCATGTCATCATCTGCATTTTATATCCTGTCATCATGTGCATTTCATTTTGCATACATGTTCGTCTCATGCATCCGAGCATTTTCCCGTTGTCCGTTTTGCAATCCGGCACTCCTATGTCTCCGGCGCCCCTTTTACCTCTTTTAGGTATGCGGGTGTTAAGCGGTCTCGGAATGGACGAGGTTTGCCATGCGGCCTTGGTATAGCACCGTGAACCGCTGTCAAGTTCGTGCCATTTGGAGGTCGTTTGATACTCCAGCAGTTAACGGGTAACATAAAGCCCTCTTTGTTTGCAGCCCAACACCCCCTCCAAAGTGGCCCAAAACCCACCAAACTCCCCTCCATGCTCTCGATCGTTCGATCATGATCGCGTGGCCGAAAACCGCACCTCATTTGGACTCTCCTAGCTCCCTCTATCTATAAATACACCTCCCCTCCAAAATTGCAGATCATTCCCCGAAACCTAAAATCTCCTCCGCGCCGCGGACATGTCCGCCGGTGGCGGACACGTCCGCCCTCGCCCAGCCATCAAGCGTCGCGCCACATAGCCTCCTCGCCCGTCCCGCCGCCCAGTTCACCGCCCGGATCGAACCCAGAGCCCATCCGCCGGCCTTCGCCCGAGCCGCCCGTGCCCGGCGGCGCTTCGCCTCCGCCGCCCGGCCGCGCCGCCGCCGCCCTCCGCCCGCCGCCTTGCCCAGCCGTCGCCGGCCCCCTCCTCCTCGCCGCCCGGCCCGGCCGGCCGCCTGCCCAGCACCGCCTCCCACCTCGCCGGCCCCGGCTCCTCCTCCGCCCTCCCTCGCCCTCTCCGGCGAGCTCGAGCCGCCGCCTCGGGTCCCGCGCCGGATCTGGATCCTAGGTTGACTTTCCTCTCCCCCGAAATCCACTAAGTCCTCATCTCTGTTCATATTTTCATGCATTTTCATCATGCCATAACTCTCTGCATATTGCTCCGTTTTGTGCGTGTAATATGTCAAATTGTTCATCTCGACGAGTACATCATTTCATCTCATTTCATCATTTTCATTTGAGTCCATCTTGATGCCTGAATATTCGTTGCAAGAGTGATATGTGATGTTAGTTTCTAATTCTTATCAGAACATGCACTTTTGTCATTTTTGCCATGGTTGATGTGTGCATCTTATGGACTTGAGTCCTACATGTGTTTTGTGCTATGCCATGCCATCTTTACAGGGGTGTATGCCATGTATTTTGTGATCTCTGTGGTGACTAGCACAAGCATGCAAACTAGGCTTCATGATGTTGCTGATTTCAGCCTGCTACTGCGATATTTTTATGCCATGTTAACTTGATGCTACCGAGAGATCCATGCTTATTTTGAGATACTTCAGTAAGGATGTTTTGAACATATGGTTATTCTATATCCAGCCATGCCCTTGTTTGCAATTATGGAGTGCCATAGCTTGAGTCAATCGAGCTCTACTTTTGCTATAAAATGTTTCCTGGCAGATTGTTTACATGTTATTCAATTTTGCCAAGGTTTTTGTAGTTGATCCGTGTATGCTATGATGTTGTTCTTGCCATGTATAGCTTCTATGCCATGTCTTATTACTGTGAGTTTCCTTTCCATGCCATGTATTGCACTGTGGTGAGTGTTTCAAGCTCACCAACATGCCTACTTATTGTTGTTCCTGCCATGTATGAATCTGTAATATAACTTGCCATGTTTACATGTGTGCCATCATATCTTCTGGTCCTTTTTGGCTTATGGTCAGTAAAGGACTTTTGTTCTATGCATTTAGTAGATTCATGCCATGCCTTTGTTTGCCATGCTAAGTTCCTGTAACATGTTGTGGGATAGCTCTAAACATTGCAACCTGATGTTATTTTCTGCAAAGTCTGAACTGTTATTATTTGCAATATTGCCATGTGTTTTTGAGCATGTTCTAGTGATTTCTGGAGATAGCTCAGTGTTCATGTTATGTCATGCTTTACCTGTAGATCATGACCATGCCTTTTGTTTTCTTGTTGAGGTCCTGTAGCATGTTGTTTTCGTGCTTGCAATATGCCTACTTGCTGTTATGGACAGATTGATGTCATAACTTGTTTCATGTGTATGTGTTGAACCGTTGCTCCGTTTTGAGTGTGCTCTATATGAAACTTGCTTGATTTTGCATGTAGTTTCATATTATCATGTTGCATTCATGTTTTGAGGTGTTTTATTGATGTTTGGGTGCATTTTGCATCAATGTCATGTTTAACTTGTTTTGCTCATATCTTCTAGGCCGTAGCTCCGAATCTAATGAACTTTATATGTAACTTGACTAGAATTTCGGGTAGATCATCGTGGTGCATCTTAACTTGCTGTTTAACAACTTGAACATAAAGTTATTCAGATCTGGAACAATTTCGAAATTTGCATATGAGGACTTACCGGAATTGTTATATGTTGTTTCCGGCCTCATTTAAACTTGCTTTGATGTGTTGCTCTTGTTTGCATCATCTCTTGCCATGAGTAGCTTCATCTAGATTTGTCATGCATCATGTTTGTTGTGCATCTTGTCTTGTTCATGTGTGGTGTGTTTACTATGTTGCGTGCTTCTTCTCGATAGTTCCCGTTTCGTTGCGATCGTGAGGACTCGTTCGTCTACGCTTGGTTCGTCTTCGTGGCTTCATCTTCTTCATGGACTCTTTCTTCTTCCTTGCGGGATTTCAGGAAAGATGACCGCTACTCTGGATCTCACTACTATCATTGCTATGCTAGTTGCTTCGTTCTTTCGCTATGCTGCGCTACCTATCACTTGCTGCTCAAGCCTCCCAAATTGCCATGAACCTCTAACCTTTGTCACCCTTCCTAGCAAACCGTTGTTTGGCTATGTTACCGCTTTGCTCAGCCCCTCTTATAGCGTTGTTAGTTGCAGGTGAAGATGAAGTTTGTTCCTTGTTGGAACATGGAGATGTTGTTCCTTGTTGGAACATGTTTACTTGTTGGGATATCACAATATATCTTATTTAATTAATGCATCTATATACTTGGTAAAGGGTGGAAGGCTCGGCCTTATGCCCGTGTTATGTTCCACTCTTGCCGCCTAGTTTCCGTCATATCGGTATTATGTTCCCGGATTTTGCGTCCCTAACGCGGTCGGGTGATTTATGGGACCCCTTGACAGTTCGCTTTGAATAAGACTTTTCCGGCAAGGCCCAACATTGGTTTTACCATTTGCCTCACCTATGCCCTTTTTCCCTTGGGTTTCGGAGCCCAAGGGTCATCTTTATTTTAGCCCCCGGCGGTGCTCCTTCGAGTGTTGGTCCGAACCAAGCAACTGCTTGGGCCACCACGGGAAACTCGAGGCTTGGTTTTACTCGTAGCTTGACTTATCCGGTGTGCCACGAGACCGAGATATGTGCAGCTCCTATCGAGATTTGTCGGCACATCCGGGCGGCTTTGCTGGTCTTGTTTTATTCTTTGTCGAAATGTCTTGTGGCCGGATTCGAGACTGATCGGGTCTTCCGGGAGAAGAATATCCTTCGTTGATCGCGAGAGCTTATCATGGGCTAAGTTGGGACACCCTGCAGGTATAAACTTTCGAGAGCCGTGCCAGCGGTTATGTGGCAGATGGGAATTTGTTAATATCCGGTTGTAGTAAACTTGAAGCAAACTCTTCTAAAATACACCAACCGTAATGCGTAACGTGAGTGTCTCTTTTGGGGTTGATCGAGAGGAGAACACGGTTTCGGGTTATGTTTAACGTAGGCAGGAGTTCAGGATCACTTCTTGATCATTACTAGTTGACGACCGTTCCTTTGTTTCTCTTCTCGCTCTCATTTGCGTAAGTTAGCCACCATATCATGCTTAGTCGCTGCTGCAACCTCACCATTTTACCCCTTCCTTTCCCATTAAGCTTTGCTAGTCTTGATACCCATGGTAATGGGATTGCTGAGTCCTCGTGGCTCACAGATTACTACAACCTCAGTTGTAGGTAAAGGTTATGCGATGATCATGACGCGAGAGGCGATGTTTGCTTGCGTTGGAGTTCTTCTTCCGCTTCTTCTTGATCGGGGATAGGTTCGGTCGGCAGCTGGGCTAGCAGGGTGGATGTCGTTTGAGTTTCTGTTTATGTTCCATCCGTAGTCGGATGTTGATCTTGTGTATGATGTTGATGTATTCTTGTGGGATTTGTGCCTTATGTATGTATCCCCATCTATTATGTAATGTTGATGTAATGATATCCACCTTGCAAAAGCGTTTCAATATGCGGGTCTATCCTTGGTGGGACCGTCGAGTTCCTTTTGGATAGGGTCGCATATTGGGCGTGACACTTAAGGACTAGCTCCGTCCGGATTCCCAATCCCTCCGTGCCGGATTCCCGCGGAGGAGAGTACGTCACTCAAGCCCTGAACCTAAAATCAGGCAGCGGGCTAGATTCATTGGACAACCTCCAAGAATCCAAGCTTCCAAGTTTGTAAGCTCCTTGGCCCTTAAGCCTCAGATTGGGCGCGGTTCCGGATTTAATTCCACCCGCCCACCCAAACATAAACGACCTATCTCAAATTCGGCAAGAGCCCACTGAAACAATACACCATTACTGGGCCAGATTCCTCCTGGTTATGGACAGGATAAAGGACTGTCGCCAGGAGGATGCAATCTCAGTATTCTGCAACAATTACACAGACAACGGGATCCAAAACGCTAGAAGTCGCCGTGACATTACACGCTTTGCCGACTTGGCGTCCATAATCTGAAAATCTTGTGTGATGGAAGCGCTGAAAAACGAATCAAGATTTTGGGACAATCCGGCCTTGAATACAACCCGATCCGAAATAAAAGGGTGCATCATCGGCAGCACACTGGTTAAATACCAAAAAGCAAAAACCCTCTATAGGGCATGGAACCGTCTTTGACGGATGGCTCAATGGACCACATAAAATTCATAATCTGAGGGCGCCACTCCAACACATAGCCTCGAGCATGCTGGATACTACGGCGGTGGCTAAAAGTGGCGAAAAGCTTCTAGCTCTAGAGCACCAACCAAAGGATACCGATGCACGGTATTAACAGTCTTGAGACTTTCGCATCAAATAATATCGAAACGAACACTCCGTAGCCTTCTTTGAAGTCTACCAAGTAGCAACAATAAACCCATGGGTAACACGGCTATTACCTTTAATGCCGTGTGAACCTAAATTCTGAATAGCCGAGCACCGGCCGCATTGGTCCTCGGTCCAATAGTGGGCGGCTTCGCCTTACCTAGGTACTCATGGACGGTGGCAGCGGATTGAACCTCATTTAGAGTAAACCCTCCGAAAAATGGAGGATAGACTGGAGCCGCATTGAGCGAAGCAGCACAACCTTTAGAGGAATAATCCCGATCGGAAGCCTGCTGTACAGGAAAAATCACCTTGGATGTGGTGTTGACGCCGCCGGATAATTACAGGTCCGAGGAGGTCACATTCCAAGTGGCCCCGTTCAGCAGCGGATACCACGCTCTATTAGGGCGAGAGGCATTCACAATTTTCCAAGCTATACCCCATTATGGGTACATGAAGCTCAAAATGCCCGGGCCCAACAGAATCATCACTCTTGCTAGTGACCCGGACATAGCACTCCGCGCCGAAAATAAGACAGCCGCACTAGCCCTTGAGGCACTATCCGAAGCCCTAGCGGCCGAGGAACTCACTGCGCTGCGCTCCATGGTGAATAGGGACGATGTGATACTCGATAAGAGATCCAAATCCACTTCCTTCAAACCAGCGGACGAAATAGTCAAATTCCAAGTCCATCCAACGGACCCTACAAAACTGCCTCCATCGGGCAAAATTAAATCTGATGTAGGCGCGCACTAAGAGAATTCCTCTGCGAAAATTGGGACATTTTGCGGGCACCCTTCGAGACATGCCAGGAATCCCATGACGGCTGGCGAGCACAACCTAAACATCCTAAAAGTTCAAGCCAGTCAAACAGGCTCTTCGTCGTTTCTCCGAACCCAAGAGGCAGGCCATGGGAGAGGAGCTAGCCAAACTATTGGAGGCGGATTCATCAGTGATATAAAACATCCGGACTGGGTAGCAAACCTGGTGATGGTACCAAAGAAGGACAAATCCTGGCGCCTGCGTCGATTTCAAGGACCTCAACAAGGCTTGCCCAAAGGATCCCTTCCCCCTACCCCGCATCGATCAAATATTCGATGCTACCGCAGGACATGATTCATTGTGTTTCCTCGACGCATACTCCGGCTACCACCAAATTAAGATGGCTGAGCCTGACCAAGCCGCAACGGCATTCATCACTCCATACGGCCCATTCTGCTTCAACACAATGCCCTTCGGGCTCAAAAATGCCGGCGCAACATATCAGCGCATGATTCAGACATGTTTGGCAAACCAGATCGGCAAAACAATGGAGGCATACGTAGACGATGTGGTCATCAAAAGCAAGCACGTCGAAACTCTAGTAGACGACTTGAGACTCACATTCGATAATCTCTGAACATATGACATTAAGCTCAACCCGGAAAAATGCGTTTTCGGCGTACCGGCCGGAAAGCTCTTGGGCTTCATTGTATCCGGTAGAGGAATTGAAGCAAACCCAGCCAAGATCCGAGCTCTGTCACAATTGGATATCCCAAAAGACCTCAAACAAACACAAAAATTGACTGGATGCGTGGCGGCTCTAAGCCGCTTTATCTCCCATTTAGGAGAAAAGGCATTACCCTTTATCGCCTCCTCCGGCCTTTTGAACACTTTGAGTGGATTTGGATGCCGCCACGGCGGACTCAAAGAAATATAAGCCATATTGGCAATAAACCCGGTCTGGCGCGCCCAACATGGGCGAACCAATGCTATTATACATCGCGGCAACTCATCAAGTTGTAAGCGCGGTGCTCGTTGTCGAGCGAGCGGATGGACACAAGTTCCCTCTGCAAAAACCAGTTTACTCGTGTCCCTTTGTCCTAACTCCATGCAAGTCACGGTACCGCATTATCAAAAGATAGCGTCTGCGGTGTTTATAGCATCCGGAAGATGCGACACTACTTTCAAGAGTGTTCAATAACAGTAGCCTCCGAAATGCGCCTTAACGACATTATAAACAACCGCAACACGACGGGCGGATTGCCAAATGGGCCATTGAGCTCCTCCGTTAGACATAACCTATAAGCCACGGAGAGCTATTAAGTCACAAGTTTTGGCCAACCGTGGCCGAATGGACGAAGCGAACTCCCTAAAAGTGCGGCGCATATTCCAACTGGATAATGCACTTGATGGCTCCAAAATGTTGGCTGGTGCAGGAGGCTGGCGTCGTTCGGCGTCCCCAACCGGAGATACTGATTCAATATGTACTCGAGATAATGTATACGGACTCCAACAACGCGGCGAATCGAGGCCCTTACGCATGGTCTTGGATGGCGGTCTCCATGGGCATTCAACGCCTAGAGGTGCGCGAGGATTGAACCTCGCGATATCACAAATAAATGGAGACTTTGATGCCAAGGATCCGAAAATGGCAGCCTATCGCAATGTCGTCCTAAAATGTCAGCTTCGGTTTGAGGGCTCGAATTTCACCATATAGCCGGGACAACAACCAGGCAGCAGATGTGTTGGCACGCATCGGCGCAAAGCGCAATGCTGTCCCCCCAACATCTTCCTAGAGAGGCAGTTCAAACCATCTGTATTATAGGAGGGAGAGTCCGGAAATAACAATCCGGACCCAACCGCACTGCCCCACACCGAACATCCTGACACAGTTGGTGGTTGTACCAATGAAATAACATCTTCTGCCCACGTAATAATGGCAGTCATTGCCCCGTGGACAGAACCATACCTAGCCTACCTAACTAGGCAGGAACTCCCCGAGGACCAAAACGAGGCCCGCTGCATAGTGCGGCGATCTAAAGCCTACAAAGTCCATGAGGGAGAGCTTTATAAGAAAAGCACAACCGGAGTCCTTCAAAGGTGTATCTCCGAAGAAGAAGAGCGGAATCTTCTGGCTGAAATACATGCCGGACTCGGTGGGCACCATGCCGCAGCCCGAGCCCTTGTAGGCAAGGCCTTTCGTATAGGATTTTATTGGCCGACGGCCCGGGCAGATGCTCAGGACTTAGTCCAACGATGTGTCTGATGCCAGCTCTTTGCTAATCAGAGCCACATGCCACCCACCACCCTCAAAACTATACCCATCACCTGGCCCTTCACGGTCTGGGGGCTTGACATGGTCGGACCCCTTAAAGGGGGAACCCACAAGCAAAAATACCTACTGGTCATGGTGGATAAATTCACCAAATGGATAGAGGCCAAGCTCTGTCAAGGCGGCGAATCCGGACCGATGATAGACTTCATATCGGGGCCGTACACGTTACGGTGTCCCCACAAAGATCATCACCGATAGCGGCACGAACTTTACGGCCGACGAGGTCAAACTACGGTGCAAAAACATGGGCATTAAGCTCGACTCGCCTCGGTCTATCACCCTCAAACTAACGGTCAAGTTGAGCGAGCAAATGGTCTAATTATGAGCGGCATCAAACCCAGATTAGTGTGGTCCCTCAAGGAATCTAACACGCACTGGGTAGAGGAGCTCAACTCCGTACTCTGGGGGCTGCGGACCACTCCGAATCGCACGACCGGATTCACACCATTCTTTATGGTACACGGTGCAGAGGCAGTTCTACCCTACGACATAATTCATGTACGAAGAAAGAGAAGCCGAGCTCGATCGGCAGGACAGTTTGGACGCCTTAGAGGAGGACTGTGACGTAGCAAAAGCACGTTCCGCATTCTATCAACAGCAAGCTCGAAGATATCAAAGCAGAGAAGTACGGGCCAAAACTTACAATGTTAGCGAGCTAGTTCTCGCTGCGGACAAGAAAAAGGACAAACTAAAGCCCAAATGGGAAGGTCCTTTATCATCGACCAAGTCCTGACCGGTGGAGCATACCGTCTGCGAGATGCATCGGATAACCAACTCGAGCCGAACCCATGGAACATAACACGTCTCCGAAGATTCTCGCCTAGCGCCGGATTCGAGTCCGTCTCCTTCCTCTGTCCATATTTTACATTTTAACTGTCTTCTATTTTCTCCTTCTCCTCCTTTTTCTTTCAAGCCTTGGAAGGCTCGTTAGCGTATTGTTTGCACACACTTGGCGCTATCGGCGCTCATTGTACTGGGGCTTCTTTCACGAAGCTTAATTATAAGGGCTTCATGCCCAATGCATGTGTCACACTTCGCATGTACCTTTTATTCACCATTATATGCATCGATATGACTTAAGTTTTGGCCAAGCTGGGTTGCTCGGCTCACTGTGCTTACCGCTTCGTTCCCGATTGTTCGGCTAGGTGGTAAAGGAGCACCTCTGCGATTATTCTTGTCGGGTCAGCCAGATGTGTACCTCGACCGGGTGAAGCCGAAAGCTAGCGTTCTTAAGAGAATATTCGGTCGGTGAACTAAAGAAGATTTATTTATCTGCCCCAGATGTTTTTCTGCTTTTTTACAGTCCGACATGCACTTTAGGGCATGCCTCCCGAGAAAGGAACCCTAATGGAACTATTCTCCTGGAAGATGTTTCTTACTAACCATGTAATATAACATAACTAGTTGGGCACTTGTCTAATAAAGCACTAATGACCCCTACGCCTGATCTCCACGCATGCCCCGGTTTTTATATAACCGCGAGGGTATTCAGACACACTCCGGACTATTGGGTCCCGAGGTCGAAGCGAAAAGGTCCGCTATGACAAACAATCTACAATCCGGCTAGAAGGCATTTTACATGTCACTTTAAATTACATAGTCAATTTGACTGATTGTATTCCTCTTCAATACCATCTAATAGGCTGTCTAGTTTACAGTCCTGCTGAGAATACTTTGCGGCCAATTCTACCTGGCCGTACACTAAGCTCACAGGGATCTCCTTCCCATCTGGCCCCACAGGTCCGACCTCGGCCATGTGGTTTGGGTCATCCTTCGTGTACCGCGTCTTCACCATGGCCCTGGCCTCCCTGGCACCTTGACGGCAGTCCGATATCTTCCATAACCGGAAGCGCCGCGCTCCCTGGAGCCTCTCCGCAAGCTCCCCAAGGCCTTCGGGCAGGGAGACAGATGGCCACAAGGCCTGGGCGACGCCTTTCATCACCTGTCGAACTCGTTCATGCAGTTGTAAGAGCTCGGGAAGAAGGCCACCCGTAGAACCGGGCATTTCCTCTGCAGGGAGGCCTATGAGCATATCTACAGACATAACTCTGTTAGTCGACTTCCTCGCCGAACTCTTTTTTTTTCAAAAGTTCGTTTAAGCACTTACTAAAAATGCCGCGTCGAAGCCGCCGATTCTCCTTAACGGAGTCAGACAGCTGGGCACGAACATCTTTTAGCTCCTCACCCAGCTGGGTGTTGGCATCTTCGAGATTATTTTTCTCCTGCCTCACCCTCGTAAGCACATTCTCGTCGGCCTTTAACCAGCGGAAAAGCTGTTGCTTGTCCGGATCTACCCCGGTGCCATCTGTAATGTCATTGTCAGATCTATACACACGCCGCACTTCATAACATACTTATCTTTTATAAGCGTATGTTACGGAGGGGTCTCCTTGGCTTCCCATCGCGGCTTGTGCGGCCTCAAGTTGGGCTTTGCACTCTTCAAGCTCCCAGGACAATTGGGCATTCTTTTACGTAGATCCTGCACAATAAATGATCCTTAAATCAGTTATTCTAACTATTTTAAGTCTCGGGGCTACTTGTATATATATAACCATCAAATTTTCTCACCGTATGTCTTTCACATACTGCTCCATAGCTCTGGCTAGACCATTTTGGCGACGCAGTGCGCATCTCCCGAATTGAAGGCATCAATGCCTCTTGGGAGAAACATGTCGTCCTGAAGAATTGTCCGTGGCCTTTGTGGTTCATGGCACTCTCCACCTCGGAGTTGGTGGCGGATAATCTGTCGGCATCCTCTGCCGAGGAGCATCCGGCCTGACGCTTAGTGTTCGCCTCCGCTTCGGGCCTGGCTTTGAAGCCTGGCTGGCGGAGGCTCGATTGGCAACCTCTCCGGATATAGTCCGGCGAGTGCTCTTTTTTCTGAAGAGAGCACAAGTGTTAGTATGCCTTCCAGAATAAAACCTGGGAATAAGGCGACACGCCATACCATTGCGTCGGTGCTTCAGTCCCTTGCTGGGCCGTGCTGCCCCTTGTTGGCTAGCCGCTGTAGGCTTGGCCTTCCGCCTCAAGGGCTCCCCCTGCAAAACACCATTGGTATACAGTGGTCAAAGATAAGCACGGAGGGATCATTTCTAAAGTATTGGGACTTCGGTCTCAATTACCTGTGAGGCTGTAAATATTCCGGGGTAATCGGCCATAATGGCAACCAAGGCATTGTCGATGCTCAGTTGGTAAAATACCCCATCGATCAGCTCCATAGATATGTCCGGATCCTCTTGGGAGGCCGGATCAAGGGACCGTTCCGGATCCTCAGGTTGTGGAGGTGGGCTGTTTATATCCTTTATGGCCCGGCGCAATTCCTGCGTCAAAATCACAAGATAAGGTACTCAACTATGGGAATATGGAACGGATGGGCATAAAGAAATGTCCGCTTACCCAGCTTGGAGGGTTGTTCATAGAAAACCCGTCCTGAGGATTGACGCGAAGAAATTCTTCCTCTTCTCCCTTGTACAATGCGGACAAGATCTTCATCAGATCGGCGACCGATCCCGGCCCCTTACGGCCATGGCGGGTGGCATCATCCTCCCCGTTGAAGTCCCACATGGGGTGGCCCCTATACTGGAGCGGCTGCACTCCCCGCATAATGCATGTGGCCATGACCCCGATCATGGTCAGTCCGAATGAGCCAACAACCTTATTCGGCTCATCGGGTAAAGGCGTACTGTCATTCTCCCTCACAGGGGCTCCGTGGGCGCCAGACTTAGGCGTTTCTTCAAAGGAGCATTACTGAACTCTGGGAGGCCGATCCGAGCAGAGGTCCGGCGGGGGCGTCTTCTATATAAAACCATTCGAAGGCCGGTCTTGGACGCCTTCTTCGGGGTTCGGATAAATATCCGGTCCCGGCGATCGCCATAGTTCGGCTCCGCCCACTTGATATATCGAGCCCTCCACGAGAGCGGGGTATGAGGCGAAACAGCCTCTTCCTAGCAGCGAAATGAGCCTCGATGCCCAAAAATAGCTCGCAAAGGGCCACGAAGCCCGCAATATGCAGAATGGAGGCGGCGTAGGTTGTGCAACTGGAGGCCATAGAACTCCGAGGCCCCGGAGAAACGGATGAATTGGAAATCCGAGCCCTCTTATCAAATAAGGGACAAGGCATACCCGCTCTCCTCGGGAGGGGCCCAGGGCGCTCTCCGCTTGTTTCCGCCCTTATAAGTTGCGAGTCCGGCTCGAACCGGAACCATGAAGGCTGGGGAAGAAACCCCTTGGTTTGGGCGTCACTAACTTCATTTGTCAGGGAGCCGGACATCTCTCCCAATCTCCACGCTGAGGACTAGGAGGGCGAGAGGAGGAGCCGCGTCGGCTGTCCATGATGGAATGGGTTTCTGTCAGATGCGCTCCGTTGAAAGCTCGCGAAGGGAAGGTGGTGTGATTCGGATCTAGATCCTCTTCTCTTATATAGGCAGCTCATTTGCGCAGCTAGGGGGCTAAATGTAAAAATACCCTGGCTTTTCGCATTCATTCAACATGTGGAAGATGGCCATTATTGGGCGTGGAAGCCAAGGAGCGCGACATTTACAAGAAGCCGGACACTATTCAAACAGGTACACGGGATTTGGAGAAGAACCCGCCTTGCAATGCCAAAGACAACCGACGCACTGGACTCATTGTCATTGAAGCCTGGTTCGGGGGCTACTGAGGGAGTCCCGGATTAGGGGGTGTCCGATGATGGTAGTCGGCTATCGGACACCCCTAATCCGGGACTCCTCGGTAGCCCCCCCAACCAGGCTTCAATGACGATAAGTCCAACATGCAGCGTAGTCTTCGGCGTTGCAAGCGGTTTCTCCTTTAGTTCCATGTACCGCGAGCGATGTCCAGCTTCCTCATCAATGTTGCGTCTTGGCTTCCCGCCCAATAAGGGCCTTCTTCCACGTCGTCATGAATGTGAAAAGCCAGGTGTCTTTATGTTTTACCCCTAGTTGTGCGAATAATCTGCCTATAAGGGAGGCAGAATCCAAATCCAAATCACCATCTTCCTCTCGCAAATACTCATCGGGCGCTTTCGACCAAGAATCCATTCCATCATGGACCGTCAACGCGCTCATCTTCTCGTGCTCCCAGCCCTTCGCCGGGAGATTGGAGGAGATGCTACTTTCGCACAAAGAGCTGGTGAAGCTCAAATGGGGATATCTCCTCCGGCCTTCATGGTTCGGTTCGAGCGGACTCGCCACCTACAAAGGTGGGAAGCTAGCAGAGGTTACCCCTAATCCCAACAAAGGGGAGCGGGTATGCTTCGTCCCCTATCTAATAAGGGGCTCGGTTTCCTGTACATCCATTCCTCCGCTGGCTCCAGGTTCTCTACGACTCCAGCTCCATCACCTCACGCCCGCCTCAATCCTGCATATCGCGGGTTACGTAGCTCTTTGAGCTTTTCCGGCATCGAGCCCCACTTCGCTGTGTGAAGAGGTTGTTTTGCCTTGTCCCCGCTCTCACGAGGGGTCCATATATCAAGTGGGCGGCGCCAAATATGGCGCATTGCCGGACCGATATCCATCCGAAACCCTAAGAAGGCGCCAAAACTGGCCTTCGAATGGTTTTATATAGAAGACGCTCGCTGCGGGACCTGTTCGGATCGGCCTCCGGAGTTCAGCAATGCTCCTCTGAAAACGCCTTAGTTGGCGCCAGCGGAGCCCAGACCGAGGAAGACAAGGCGTCCATTATCGATGGGCGAATAAGGTTCTTGCCCATGCCGGTTGACCATGATCGAGTCATGGCAACATGCATTACGCGAGGTGCAGCCACTATCATACAGGGCCACCCCATGTGGGATTTCAGCGGGAGGATGATGCCACCCGTCATGGCCGCAAGTGGGGCGAATCGGCCAAGATCCGGTGACGATCTTGTCCGCCTATATAGGGGAGAAGGAGGATTTCCTTGAGCGAACCCGTTAAATGGGTTTTCCATGAACAATCCCGGCCTAGGGTAAGTGAGCGCTCAGCGTGTCCGACCCGTGCCTTTTGAAACTTAAGTTTCTTACATTGTGTTATTCTTTCGGCGCGAGAACTGCGCCGGACTGTGGAGGAATGCTAAGTCCGGCTCCGCGGCCCGAGAGATCCAGAGAGATCCGGGATCCGGCCTCGAAGAGATCCGGACATAAAGGTGGAGCTAATCGGCGGGTGTTCCACCAGCTCAGCATGGATAATGCTTTAGTCGCCATCACGGCCGACTACCGGACTAAACCGGCTCCCGGTGATTGCGGCGAAGCCACGACACCGTCATTCCTTCCTTGCTTATTTCGACCACCGTACATGATGGCCTTTGTGCAGGAGGTGCCCACAGGCGAGAAGCCGAGCCAGCGGTGGCTGACCAACAAGGGCCAGTCCGGACCGGTAGGCGGAAGAGGGGCGCCCAGCGGACTGAAGCGTCGCCGCAGAGGTGTAGCTCACAATTCCTTATTATTGAAACAACGTTCCTAGGAAGCGTTTTCGGTGCTCATGACTTTTATAGGGAAAAAGCGTCCGCGGATCTGGGCGTGGAAGTTGTCAATCCAGCCTCTACCAGCCGGGCTCCCGCACCCGTCACGAGGGGAGGCGGCGCAAGCGCGAGCCGGACGTTCCTCCGACAAAGGATGCCGAAAGACTGTCCGCCACCAAGTCGTATGGAGTCGAGCTCCTCTACCGGTCGTGTCGATTTCGTAAGGACCGCACTAGTGCGGGTTTGATGCCGCTCATTATGAGACCATTTGCTCGTTCCACTTGACCGTTGGTTTGAGGATGATAGACTGAAGCGTAATCGAGCTTGATGCCCATATTTTTGCACCATGATTTAACCTCGCTTGGCGGTGAAGTTCGTGCCGTTATCGGTGATGATGTTGTGGGGACACCATAGCGATGTACTACCCGGATAGAAAGTTTATCACTGGTCCGGACTCTGCCGTTTTAACGGCTTGGCCTCTATCCATTTGGTGAATTTATCCACCATGACCAATTGGTACCTTTGCTTGTGGGTTCCCCCTTTAAGTGGTTCAACCATGTCAAGCCCCAGACATGACGGCGGGGTAATTGGTATAGTTTTGAGGGCGGTGGGTGGCATATGGCTCGATTAGCAAAGAACCGACAACCGGCGCATCTTTGGACTAAGTCACGGGCATCTGCTTTCGAGCCGTCGGCCAGTAAAATCCTGTGCGGAATGCCTTTCCTACAAGGGCCGAGCTGCGGCGTGGTGTCCGCCTAGTCCGGCATGAATTTCAGCCAGGAGGTTTCGCCCTTCCTCTTCGGAGATACACCTTTGAAGGACTCCGGTTGTGCTTTTCTTATAAAGTTCTCCCTCATAGACCTTGTAGGCTTTTGATCGCCGGATAATGCAGCGGGCCTCGTTTTGGTCTTCGAGAAGCTCCTGCCTAAGCAAGTAGGCGAGGAATGGTTCTGTCCACGGGGCAATTACTGCCATTATGTTGTGGGCGGAAGGTGTTATGTCATCAGCTGGATCGCCGGTTGGTGCGGCTTGTTCCGGATTGTTAGTTCCGGACTCCTCTTCCCATAGTACGGATGGCTTGAAGAGCCGTTCCAGGAAGATGTTAGGAGGGACAGCGTCGCGTTTTGCGCCAATGCGTGCCAGTACGTCGGCCGCTTGGTTGTTATCCCGGGTGACGTGATGGAATTCAAGTCCTTCGAACCGGGCTGACATTTTGAGGACAGCGTTGCGATATGCTGCCATTTTCGGATCTTTGGCGTCAAAGTCTCCGTTTATTTGGGATATTGCGAGGTTTGAGTCCCCGCGCACCTCTAGGCGTTGAATGCCCATGGAGATTGCCATCCGGAGACCGTGTAAAAGGGCCTCGTATTCGGCTGCGTTGTTAGAGTCCGTGTACATTATCTGAAGTACGTATTGGACTGTGTCTCCGGTTGGGGCGTCAATCTGACGCCAGCCCCGATCCGCTAACATTTTGGAGCCGTCGAAGTGCATAATACAATTGGGTATCGCCGTATTCTTTAGGGAGTTCGCGGTCCATTCGGTGACAAAGTCAGCCAAAACTTGAGACTTGATAGCTCGCGAGGTTTGTAAGATATATCAAATGGTAAGAGCTCAATGGCCCATTTTGCAATCCTGCCCGTCAGCGTCGCGGTTGTTTATAATGTCGTTAAGTGGTACTTCAGAGGCCACTATTATCGAACACTCTTGAAAGTAGTGTCGAGCTTCCGGATGCCATGAACACTGCGTCGCTATCTTCGATAGTGCGGTAACGGACTTGCAAGGGGTTAACACGATGGATCGTAGTATACTGGTTTTGAAGAGAATTTATGCCCTTACGCTTTCTCGTTCGACGACGAGTACCGCGCTTACAACTTGATGCGTAGCTGCGATGTATAACAACATTGGTTCGCCCGGGTTGGGCGCAGCCAGGACGGATTGTTGCCAATATGGACTTTATTTCTTGAGTCCGGCGGTGGCAGCATCCGTCCACTCGAAGTGTTCGGTCGCTGAGGAGGCGATAGAGGGGTAATACCTTTTCTCCTAGACGGGAGATAAAGCGGCTTAGAGCCGCTATGCATCCGGTCAATTTTTGTATTTGCTTGAGGTATTTTGGGATATCTAGCTGTGACAGAGCTCGGATCTTGGCTGGGTTTGCTTCAATTCCTCTACCGGATACGATGAAGCCCGGCAGCTTTCCGGTGATGCGAAAACACATTTTCCGGATTCAGCTTGATGTCATATGCTCGAGGCTGTCGAATGTGAGCCTCAAGTCGTCTACTAGAGTTTTGGCGTGTTTGGTTTTGACGACTCGTCGTCCACATATGCCTCTACTGTTTTGCCGATCTGGGTAGCGGACATGTCTGAATCATGCGCTGATATGTTGCGTCGGCGTTTTTAAGTCCGAAGGGCATCGTGTTGAAGCAGAATGGTCCATATGGAGTAATGAATGCTGTTGCGGCTTCATCCGCTTCTGCCATCTTGATTTGATGATAGCCGGAGTATGCGTCCAGGAAGCACAATGAATCGTGCCCTGCGGTGGCATCGATGATTTGGTCCATATGGAGGGGGAAGGGATCCTTTGGGCAGGCCTTATTTAGGTCTTTGAAATCTACACATAGGCGCCAGGATTTGTCCTTCTTTGGTACCATCACCAAGTTTGCTAGCCAATCCAGGTGCTTGATGTCTCTTATGAATCCGGCTTCCAATATCTTGGCTAGCTCTTCTCCCATTGCCTGTCTTTTGGGTTCGGAAAATCGTCGAAGAGCCTGTTTGGTAGCTTGAATCCTTTAGGATGTTTAGGCTGTGTTCTGCCAATCTGCGTGGGATTCCGGGCATATCCGATGGGTGCCAGGCAAAAATGTCCCAATTTTCCCGAAGGAATTCTCGCAGTGCGGCGTCTACATCTGGGTTCGATTGTACCCCGATGGAGGCCGTCTTCGTGGGCTCCGTTGGGTGGACCTGGAATTTGACTATTTCATCCGCTGGTTTAAAAGAGGTGGACTTGGATCTTTTATCAAGTATCACATCGTCCATGTTCACCGTGGAGCGCATCGCGGTGAGTTCCTCGGCCGCTAGGGCTTCGGATAGTGCCTCGAGGGCTAGTGCGGCTGTCTTGTTTTCGGCGCGGAGTGCTATGTCCGGATCACTAGCGAGAGTGATAATTCCGTTGGGACTGGGCATTTTAAGCTTCATGTACCCATAATGGGGTATAGCTTGAAAAATTGTGAATGCCTCTCGTCCTAATAGAGCATGATATCCGCTGCTGAATGGGGCCACTTGAAACGTGACCTCCTCGGACCTATAATTGTCGGTGAGCGAACACTACGTCCAGCGTGATTTTTCCTGTGCAGCATGCTTCCGGTGAGGATTATTCCTCTAAAGGTTGTGCTGCTTCGCTCAATGCGATTCCAGTCTATTTCCATTTTTCGGAGGGTTTCCTCATAGATGAGGTTTAGCCCGCTGCCGCCATCCATGAGTACCTTAGTAAGGCGAAAGCCGTCTACTATTGGGCTGAGGACCAATGCGGCTGGTTCCCGGGCAGTTCGGAATTTAGGTTCGTCACTGGCGTTGAAGGTAATAGCCGTGTCGCTCCATGGATTTATTGTTGCTACTTGGTAGACTTCAGCAAGGTTGCGGAGTTGTCGTTTTCGCATGTTATTGGATGCGAAAGTCTCGAAGACTGTTAACACCGTACTGGTGTTGCTGGGCTGGGATTCTAGAGCTAGAAGCTCCTCGCCACTTTTGGCCACCTGTCGTAGTATCCAACATGCTCGAAGGCTATGAGTTGGAGTGGCGCCCTCTGTGCTATGAATTTTGCAGGGTCCGTTTAGCCAGCCCTCCAGTACGGTTCCGTACCCTTTAGGGGTTCTGGTTTTTTGGTATTCAGCCCAGGTGCTTGATAATGATGCACCCTTTGGTTCCGGACTAGGGATGTATTCGGGACCAGATTATCCCAAAATTTACTTTCGGTTTTCCAGGCGCTCTCCATCGCACAGTACTTTTGTACGATGGTCTCCAAGTCAACGAAGCGCGTGATGTCGCGGCGACTTATGGCGTTTAGGATTCCCTTGTCCGTGCAATTATTGCGAAGACCGAGATTGCGTTTTCCTCTCGGCGATCCTTTATCCTGTCCATAACCGGAGGAATCGGCCCGATAGTGATGTCTTGTCTCGGCGGGCTCTTGCGAATTAGAGTTAGATCGCATATGTCCAGGCGGGTGGGTGGAACTAGGTCCGAACCCTACCCATCTCGAGGCTCGAAGGCGAAGTTTCCAATTTTGGAAGCTTGGATTTCGGGCGTTGTCCAGCGAGTGCAGTCCGATGCGACTTTAAGTTCGATGTTTGATCGAAGCCCGCCCCTCCGCGGGAATCCGGCATGAGGGGTTCGAGGATCCGTGATGACTAGTTTTCAATACAGGGAGAAGCGTCGCGCATTGTTCCTCTACCACTGCAACGTGGTGGGTGACTGGGAGAGTTAATTTCTCTCGGATCGAGTTTAAGCCCAATCTGATCGTGATGCATGGCGACTCGAGGCGGCGATGTGATCCAAGAGCTCGTTCTGGACGAGAGCTCTATTGGATCCAACCGCTCGGCGAATTCGAGCTGACGTGAAGATTGCTTTTGACGACTTGAGAGGTCGTTGTCGAGCGATGGCGGACGGCGGTCATAAGAAAACCACCTAGCGGATAGTTTGGCGGCGGCCAAGGCTCCTTTGGCGAAGATACCGTCCTTGAAGGCGGAGGAGGCATCCTTCCTATCGGTGACGGCACAGAGGAACTCTCAATGAAAGCACCAATGTCGGTGTCAAAACCGGCGGATCTCGGGTCGGGGGTCCCGAACTGTGCGTCTAGGCGGATGGTAACAGGAGACAAGGGACACGATGTTTACCCAAGTTCGGGCCCTCTTGATGGAGGTAAAACCCTACGTCCTGCTTGATTGATATTGATATTGTGGAAGTTTACAAGAGTGGATCTACCACGAGATCAAGGAGGCTAAACCCTAGAAGCTAGCCTATGGTATGATTGTAAGGGTTGTTGTGATTGTTGTCCTACGGACTAAAGCCATCCGGTTTATATAGACACCAGAGAGGGATAGGGTTACATAGAGTCGGTTACAATGGTAGGAGATCTACATATCCGTATCGCCAAGCTTGCCTTCCACGCCAAGGAAAGTCCCATCCGGACATGGGGTGAAGTCTTCAATCTTCTATCTTCATAGTCTTGGAGTCCGGTCGATGATGATAGTCCGGCAAATGATAGTCCGGCGGATGACGGTAGTCCGGCTATCCGGACACCCCCTAATCCGGGACTCCCTCAATGTTCGTTCCGAAAATCACGTTCCCGAAGGTTTCATTCCGTTTGGACTCCGTTTGATATTCTTTTTCTGCAAAACTCTGAAATAGGCAAAAAACAACAATTCTGGGCTGGGCCTCCGGTTAATAGGTTAGTCCCAAAAATAATATAAAAGTGAATAATAAAGCCCAATAATGTCCAAAACAGAAGATAATATAGCATGGAGAAATCAAAAATTATAGATACGTTGGAGACGTATCAAGCATCCCCAAGCTTAATTCCTGCTCGTCCTCGAGTAGGTAAATGATAAAAACAGAATTTTTGATGTGGAATGCTACTTGGCATAATTCCAATGTAATTCTTCTTAATTTTGGTATGATTATTCAGATCCGAAAGATTCAAGATAAAAGTTCAATATTGACATAAAAATAATAATACTTCAAGCATACTACCTAAGCAATTGTGTCCTCTCAAAATAACATGGCCAAAGAAAGTTCATCCCTACAAAATCATATAGTTTGGTCATGCTCCATTTTCGTCACACAAGAATGCTCTCATCATGCACAACCCCGATGACAAACCAAGCAATTGTTTCATCTTTAGTAATCTCAAACTTTATAAACCTTCACACAATACATGAGCGTGAGCCATGGATATAGCACTATGGGTGGAATAGAGTATAATGATGGGGGTTATGTGGAGAAGACAAAAAAGGAGAAAGTCTCACATCAACGAGGCTAATCAATGAGCTATGGAGATGCCCATCGACTGATGTTAATGCAAGGAGTAGGGATTGCCATGCAACGGATGCACTAGAGCTATAAATATATGAAAGCTCAACAAAAGAAACTAAGTGGGTGTGCATCCAACTTGCTTGCTCACAAAGACCTAGGGCACTTGAGGAGGCCCATTGTTGGAATATACAAGCTAAGTTCTATAATGAAAAATTCCCACTAGTATATGAAAGTGACAAAACGAGACTCTCTATCATGAAGATTATGGTGCTACTTTGAAGCACAAGTGTGGTAAAAGGATAGTAGCATTGTCCCTTTTTATTCCTCTTGTTTTTGGGCCCTTTTTTAATTTAGCCTTTTTTTGGGACAATGCTCTATTAAATGATGATCATCACACTTCTATTTATTTACAACTCAATGATTACAACTCGATAATAGAACCAGGTATGACTCTATATGAATGCCTCCAGCGGTGTACCGGGATATGCAATGAACCAAGAGTGACATGTATGAAAGAATTATGAACGGTGGCTTTGCCATAAATACTATGTCAACTACATGATCATGCTAAGCAATATGACAATGATGAACATGTCATGATAAACGGAATGGTGGAAGGTTGCATGGCAATATATCTCAGAATGGCTATGGAAATGCCATAATAGGTAGGTATGGTGGCTGTTTTGAGGAAGATATAAGGAGGTTTATGTGTGAAAGAGCGTATCATATCACGGGGTTTGGATGCACCAGCGAAGTTTGCACCAAGTCTCAATGTGAGAAAGGGCAATGCACGGTACCGAAGAGGCTAGCAATGGTGGAAAGGTGAGAGTGCGTATAATCCATGGACTCAACATTAGTCATAAAGAACTCACATACTTATTGCAAAAATCTACAAGTCATCAAAAACCAAGCACTACGGGCATGCTCCTAGGGGGATAGATTGGTAGGAAAAGACCATCGCTCGTCCTCGACCGCCACTCATAAGGAGGACAATCAAAGAACACCTCATGTTTCAAATTTGTTACATAACGTTTACCATACGTGCATGCTACGGGACTTGCAAACTTCAACACAAGTATTTCTCAAATTCACAACTACTCAACTAGCACAACTTTAATATCACTACCTCCATATCTCAAAACAATCATCAAGCATCAAACTTCTCTTAGTATTCAACACACGCATAAGAAAGTTTTTACTATTCTTGAATACCTAGCATATTAGGATTATTTAAGCAAATTACCATGATATTTAAAACTCTCAAAATAATCTAAGTGAAGCATGAGAGATCAATAGTTTCTATAAAACAAATCCACCACCGTGCTCTAAAAGATATAAGTGAAGTACTAGAGAAAAAACTATATAACTCAAAAGATATAAGTGAAGCACATAGAGTATTCTAATAATTTCCGAATCATGTGTGTCTCTATCACAAGGTGTGTATAGCAAGGATGATTGTGATAAACTAGAAAGCAAAGACTCAAATCATACAAGACGCTCCAAGCAAAACACATATCATGTGGTGAATAAAAATATATCTCCAAGTAAAGTTACCGATGGAAGTAGATGAAAGAGGGGATGCCTTCCGGGGCATCCCCAAGCTTTGGCTTTTAGGTGTCCTTAGATTATCTTGGGGGTGCCATGTGCATCCCCAAGCTTAGGCTCTTGCCACTCCTTGTTCCATAATCCATCAAATCTTTCACCCAAAACTTGAAAACTTCACAACACAAAACTTAACAGAAAAATCTTGTGAGCTCCGTTAGCGAAAGAAAACAAAAGACCACTTCAAGGTACTGTAATGAACTCATTCTTTATTTATATTGGTGTTAAACCTACTGTATTCCAACTTCTCTATGGTTTATAAACTATTTTATTAGCCATAGATTCATCAACATAAGCAAACAACACACGAAAAACAGAATCTGTCAAAAACAGAACAGTCTGTAGTAATCTGTAACTAACGCAAACTTCTGGAACTCCAAAACATTCGACAAAATAGGAAGACCTATAAAATTTGTTTGTTGATCAGCAGCAATTGGAATAAATATTTTATCACGTTCTGGTTATTTTTAACAATTATTTTCATGAACAGAAAGTTTCTGGAATTTTCTGCAAGATCAAATAACTATCATCCAAGAAGATACTATAGGTTTAACTTGGCACAAACACTAATTGAAACATAAAAACACATCTAACCAGAGGCTAGAGCAAATATTTATTCCTAGTCAGAATCAAAAAGCAAAAAACTAAAAATAAAATTGGGTTGCCTCCCAACAAGCGCTATCGTTTAACGCCCTAGCTAGGCATAAAAGCAAGGATAGATCTAGGTATTGCCATCTTTGGTAGGCAATCCATAAGTGGCTCTCATGATAGATTCATATGGTAATTTTATTTTCTTCCTAGGGGAATAATAGGACATGAAGGATTGCAATCTATATCAAGAAAAAAAAAATCTACGGGCACATAGTTCCTATTTGCAACTACAAGAACATCATTAATTCTTCCCATAGGTTTCTTAATGGTGGAATCCGCAAGGTGCAAGTTTAAAGAGCAATCATCAAAATCACGGAAACCTAGCAAATCGCACAAAGTTTTTGGAATCGTAGAAACACTAGCACCCTAATCACACAAAGCATAGCATTCATGATTTTTAATCTTAATTTTAATAGTAGGTTCCCACTCATCATAAAGTTTTCTAGGGATAGAAACTTCCAACTCGAGCTTTTCTTCATAAGATTGCATCAAAGCATCAACGATATGTTTGGTAAAAGCTTTATTTTGACTATAAGCATGAGGAGAATTTAGCATGGATTGCAACAAGGAAATACAATCTATCAAAGAGCAACTATCATAATTAAATTCCTTGAAATCCAAAATAGTGGGTTTATTAACATCTAATGTTTTGATTTCTTCAATCCCACTTTTATCAATTTTAGCGTCAAGATCTAAAAACTCCGAATTTTTGGAACGCCTTCTAGGTAAAGGTGGATCATATTAGGTCCAATCATTGTCAAGATTCATATTGCAAAACAAATATTTAATAGGGGACACATCAATAACTTTTAGATCTTCATCTTTATTTTCATAGAAATTTGAAGAGAACACTTTCATAAAACAATCTTTCTTAGAACGCATCCTAGCGGTTCTTTCTTTGCACTCATCAATGGAAATTCTCATGGCTTTGAGAGACTCATTGATATAATGCTTAGGAGGAATAGATCTAAGTTTTACAGAATCAACATCAAGAGAAATTCTATCAACGTTCCTAGCCAATTCATCAACTTTAAGCAATTTCTCTTCAAGCACAGCATTGAAATTCTTTTGCGAATTCATAAACTCTTTAACACTAGTCTCAAATTCAGAGGGCATCTTATTAAAATTTCCATAAGAATTGTTGTAGTAATTACCATAATTATTAAAGGAATTGCTAGGATAAGGCCTAGGATTAAAGTTTCCTCTATACACGTTGTTACCAAAATTGTTCCTACCAACAAAATTCACATCCATAGATTCATTATTATTCTCAATCAAAGTAGACAAGGGCATATCATTAGGATTAGAAGAAACACTTTTACTAGCAAATAATTTCATAAGTTCATCCATCTTTCCACTCAAAACATTAATTTCTTCTATCGCATGCACTTTTTTATTAGTAGATCTTTCAGTGTGCCATTGAGAATAATTAACCATAATATTATCTAGGAGTTTAGTAGTTTCTCCTAAAGTTATTTCCATAAAAGTGCCTCCCACGGCCGAATCTAAAAGATTTCTAGAAGCAAAATTCAATTCGGCATAAAATTTTTGTATGATCATCCATAAATTCAAACCATGTGTAGGACAATTACGTATCATTAATTTCATTCTCTCCCAAGCTTGTGCAACATGTTCATGATCAATTTGCTTGAAATTCATAATATCGTTTCTAAGAGAGATAATCTTGGCGGGAGGAAAATACTTAGAGATAAAAGCATCTTTGCACTTATTCCAAGAATCAATACTATTTTTAGGCAAAGACGAAAACCAAGCATTAGCATGATCTCTAAGCGAAAAAGGAAATAGCTTCAATTTAACAATATCATTGTCAACATCTTTATTATTGTGCATATCACACAAATCAACGAAGCTATTTAGATGAGTAGCGGCATCTTCACTAGGAAGGCCGGCGAATTGATCTTTCATGACAAGATTCAACATAGCAACATTGATTTCACAAGATTCAGTATCAGTAAGAGGAGCAATCGGAGTGCTAAGGAAATCATTATTTTTGGTATTGGTAAAGTCACATAATTTGGTATTATCTTGAGCCATCGTGACAAGCAAGCAATCCAACACACGAACAAACAAAAAGCAAGCGAAAAAGAGGTGAACGAAAAACAGAGGCGAATAAAACGGCAAGGGTGAAGTGGGGGAGAGGAAAACGAGAGGCAAATGGCAAATAATGTAATGCGGGAGATAAGGGTTTGTGATGGGTACTTGGTATGTTGACTTTTATGAGACCTCCCGACAGCGGCGCGCCGAAATCCTTCTTGCTACCTCTTGAGCACTGTGTTGGTTTTCCCTTGAAGAGGAAAGGGTGATGCAGCAGAGTAGCGTAAGTATTTCCCTCAGTTTTTGAGAACCAAGGTATCAATCCAGTAGGAGGCTACGCGCGAGTCCCTCGCACCTACACAAAATAATAAATCATCGCAACCAACCCGACAAGGGGTTGTCAATCCCTACACGGTCACTTACGAGAGTGAGATCTGATAGATATGATTAGATAATATTTTTGGTATTTTTATGATAAAGATGCAAAGTAAAATAAAAGGAAAATAAAAAGCAACGGAAATAACTAAGTGTTGGAAGATTAATATGATGGAAGATAGACCCGGGGGCCATAGGTTTCACTAGTGGCTTCTCTCAAGAGCATAAGTATTTTACGGTGGGTGAACAAATTACTGTTGAGAAATTGACAGAATTGAGCATAGTTATGAGAATATCTAGGTATGATCATGTATATAGGCATCACGTCCGAGACAAGTAGACCGATTCATGCCTGCATCTATTACTATCACTCCACACATTGACCGCTATCCAGCATGCATCTAGAGTATTAAGTTCATAAGAACAGAGTAACGCCTTAAGCAAGATGACATGATGTAGAGGGATAAATTCATGCAATATGATAAAAAAAACCCATCTTGTTATCCTCGATGGCAACAATACAATCGTGCCTTGCTGCCCCTCATCACCGGGAAAGGACACCACAAGATTGAACCCAAAGCTAAGCACTTCTCCCATTGCAAGAAAGATCAATCTAGTAGGCCAAACCAAACTGATAATTCGAAGAGACTTGCAAAGATAAACTTGATCATGGATAAAAGAATTCAATAGATTCAAATATTGTTCATAGATAAACTTGTCATAAACCCACAATTCTTCGATCTCAATAAACACACCGCAAAAGAAGATTACATCGAATAGATCTCCACAAGAGAGGGGGAGAACATTGTATTGAGATCCAAAAAGAGAGAAGAAGCCATCTAGCTAATAACTATGGACCCGAAGGTCTGAGGTAAACTACTCACATTTCATCGGAGAGGCTATGGTGTTGATGTAGAAGCCCTCCGTGATCGATGCCCCTTCCGGCGGAGCTCCAGAACAGGCCCCAAGATGGGATCTCATGGGTACAGAAGGTTGCGGCGGTGGAATTAAGTTTTTGGCTCTGTATCTGATCGTTTGGGGGTACGTAGGTATATATAGGAGGAAGGAGTACGTCGGTGGAGCAACATGGGGCCCACAAGGGTGGAGGGCGCGTCTGGGGGGGTAGGCGCGCCCCCTACCTCGTGACTTCCTAGAAGCTTCCTTGACGTAGGGTCCAAGTCTCCTTGATCATGTTCGTTCCGAAAATCACGTTCCCGAAGGTTTCATTCCGTTTGGACTCCATTTGATATTCTTTTTCTGCGAAACTCCGAAATAGGCAAAAAAACAGCAATTCTGGGCTGGGCCTCCGGTTAATAGGTTAGTCCCAAAAATAATATAAAAGTGAATAATAAAGCCCAGTAATGTCCAAAACAGAAGATAATATAGCATGAAGCAATCAAAAATTATAGATACGTTGGAGACGTATCAGTATCTCAATACCTAGTTTAATCTCGTTACCTGCAAGTCTCTTTACTTGTTCCGTAATACATCATCCCGCAACTAACTCATTTGTTACAATGCTTGCAAGGCTTATATGATGTGTATTAATGAGTGGGCCCAGAGACACCTCTCCGACAATCGGAGTGACAAATCCTAATCTTGAAATAGGCCAACCCAACAAGTACCTTCGGAGACACCTGTAGAGCACCTTTATAATCACCCAGTTACGTTGTGACGTTTGGTTGCACACAAAGTGTTCCTCCGGTAAACGGGAGCTGCATAATCTCATAGTCATAGGAACATGTATCAGTCATGAAGAAAACAATAGCAACATACTAAACGATCAAGTGCTAAGCTAACGAGATGGGTCAAGTCAATCACATCATTCTCCTAATGATGTGACCCCGTTAATCAAATGACAACTCATGTCTATGGCTAGGAAACTCAACCATCTTAGATTAACGAGCTAGTCAAGTAGAGGCATACTAGTGACATTATGTTTGTCTATGTATTCACACATGTATTATGTTTCTGGTTAATACAATTCTAGCATGAATAATAAACATTTATCATGATATGAGGAAATAAACAATAAATTTATTATTGCCTCTAGGGCATATTTCCTTTAGTCTCCCACTTGCACTAGAATCAATAATCTAGATCACACAGTAATGATTCTAACACCCATGGAGCCTGCTGATCATGTTTTGCTCGTGGAAGAGGTTTAGTCAACGGGTCTGCAACATTCAGATTCGTATGTATCTTGCAAATCTCTATGTCTCCCACCTGGACTTGATCCCTGATGGAGTTGAAGCGTCTCTTGATGTGTTTGGTTCTCTTGTGAAATCTGGATTCCTTTGCCAAGGCAATTGCACCAGTATTGTCACAAAAGATTTTCATTGGACCCGATGCACTAGGTATGACACCTAGATCGGATATGAACTCCTTCATCCAGACTCCTTCATTTGCTACTTCCGAAGCAACTATTTACTCCGCTTCACACGTATATCCCGCCACGACACTTTGTTTAGAACTGCACCAACTGACAGCTCCACCGTTCAATATAAACACGTATCCAGTTTGCGATTTAGAGTCGTCCGGATCAGTGTCAAAGCTTGCATCAACGTAACCATTTACGATGAGATCTTTGTCACCTCCATAAACGAGAAACATATCCTTAGTCCTTTTCTGGTATTTTCAGGATGTTCTTGACCGCTGTCCAGTGATCCACTCTGGATTACTTTGGTACCTCCTGCTAAACTAATAGCAAGGCACACATCAGTCAGTACACAGCATTGCATACATGATAGATCCTATGGCTGAAGCATAGGGAACATCTTTCATTTTATCTCTATCTTCTGCAGTGGTCGGGCATTGAGTCTTAATCAACTTCACACCTTGTAACACAGGCAAGAACCCTTTCTTTGCTTGATCCATTTTGAACTTCTTCAAAACTTTGTCAAGGTATGTGCTTTGTGAAAGTCCAATTAAGCGTCTTGATATATCTCTATAGATCTTGATGCCCAATATGTAAGCAGCTTCACCGAGGTCTTTCATTGAAAAACTATTATTCAAGTATCCTTTTATGTTATCCAGAAATTCTATATCATTTCCAATCAACAATATGTCATCCACATATAAGATTAGAAATGCTACAGAGCTCCCACTCACTTTCTTGTAAATCAGAGCTTCTCAAAAGTCATATAAAACCATATCTTTGATCACACTATCAAAACGTTTATTCCAACTCCGAGAGGCTTGCACCAGTCCATAAATGGATCGCTGGAGCTTGCACACTTTGTTAGCTCCCTTTGGATCGATAAAACCTTCAGGTTGCATCATATACAACTCTTCTTTCAGAAATCCATTCAGGAATGCAGTCTTTACATCCATTTGCCAAATTTCATAATCATAAAATGCGGCAATCGCTAACATGATTCGGACGGACTTGAGCATCGCTACGGGTGAGAAGGTCTCATCGTAGTCAATCCCTTGAACTTGTCGAAAACCTTTCGCAACAAGTCGAGGTTTATAGACAGTAACATTACCGTCAGTGTCAGTCTTCTTCTTGAAGATCCATTTATTCTCAATTGCTTGCCGATCATGGGGCAAGTCAACCAAAGTCCAAACTTTGTTCTCATACATGGATCCCATCTCAGATTTCATGGCCTCTGGCCATTTTGCGGAATCTGGGTGCATCATCGCTTCCTCATATTTCGTAGGTTCGTCATGGTCTAGTAACATGACCTCCAGAACAGGATTACCGTACCACTCTGGTGTGGATCTCACTCTGGTTGACGTACGAGGTTCCGTAGTAACTTGATCTGAAACTTCATGATCATCATCATTAGCTTCCTCACTAATTGGTGTAGGTGTCACAGGAACCGGTTTCTGTGATGAACTACTTTCCAATAAGGGAGCAGGTACAGTTACCTCATCAAGTTCTACTTTCCTCCCACTCACTTCTTTCGATAGAAAATCCTTCTCTAGAAAGGTTCCAAATTTAGCAACAAAAGTCTTGCCTTCAGATCTGTGATAGAAGGTGTACCCAACAGTTTCCTTTGGGTATCCTATGAAGACACATTTCTCTGATTTGGGTTCGAGCTTATCAGGTTGAAGCTTTTTCACATAAGCATCGCAGCCCCAAACTTTAAGAAATGACAACTTTGGTTTCTTGCCAAACCACAGTTCATAAGGCGTCGTCTCAACGGATTTCGATGGTGCCCTATTTAATGTGAATGCAGCCGTCTCTAAAGCACAACCCCAAAACGATAGTGGTAAATCAGTAAGAGACATCATATATCGCACCATATCTTGTAAAGTACGATTATGACGTTCGGAGACACCATTACGCTGTGGTTTTTCGGGTGGCGTGAGTTGCGAAACTATTCTGCATTGTTTCAAATGTAGACCAAACTCGTAACTCAAATATTCTCCTCCACGATCAGATCGTAGAAACTTTATTTTCTTGTTACGATGATTTTCCACTTCACTCTGAAATTCTTTGAACTTTTCAAATGTTTCAGACTTATGTTTCATTAAGTAGATATACCCATATCTGCTCAAATTATCTGTGAAGGTGAGAAAATAACGATACCCGCTGCGAGCCTTAACATTCATTGGACCACATACATCAGTATGTATGATCTCCAACAAATCAGTTGCTCGCTCCATAGTTCCGGAGAACAGCGTTTTAGTCATCTTGCCCATGAGGCATGGTTCGCAAGTACCAAGTGATTCATAATCAAGTGATTCCAAAAGTCCATCGGTATGGAGTTTCTTCATGCGCTTTACACCAATATGACCGAAACGGCAGTGCCACAAATAAGTTGCACTATCATTATCAACTCTGCATCTTTTGGCTTCAACATTATGAATATGTGTATCACTACTTTCGAGATTCAACAAAAATAGACCACTCTTCAAGGGTGCATGACCATAAAAGATATTACTCATATAAATAGAACAACCATTATTTTCAGATTTAAATGAATAACCGTCTCGCATCAAACAAGATCCAGATATAATGTTCATGCTCAACGATGGCACCAAATAGCAATTATTCAGGTCTAAAACTAATCCCGAAGGTGGATGTAGAGGTCGTGTGCCGACGGCGATCACATCGACTTTGGAACCATTTCCCACGCGCATCATCACCTCGTACTTAGCAAATCTTCGCTTAATCCGTAGTCCCTGTTTCGAGTTGCAAATATTAGCAATAGAACCAGTATCAAATACCCAGTTGCTACTGTGAGCATTAGTAAGGTACACATCAATAACATGTATATCACATATACCTTTCTTCACCTTGCCATCCTTCTTATCCGCCAAATACTTGGGGCAGTTCCGCTTCAAAGACCAGTCGCTTGCGGAGAAGCACTCAGTTTCAGGCTTAGGTCCAGACTTGGGTTTCTTCTCTTGAGCAGCAACTTGTTTGTTGTTCTTTTTGAAGTTCCCTTTCTTCTTCCCTTTGCCCTTTTTCTTGAAACTAGTGGTCTTGTTGACCATCAACACTTTATGCTCCTTCTTGATTTCTACCTCCGCAGCTTTTAGCATTGCGAAGAGCTCGGCAATTGTCTTACCATCCCTTGCATATTATAGTTCATCACAAAGCTCTTGTAGCTTGGTGGCAGTGATTGAAGAATTCTGTCAATGACACTATCATCTGGAAGATTAACTCCCAGTTGAATCAAATGATTGTTATACCCAAACATTCTAAGTATATGCTCACTGACAAAACTATTCTCCTCCATCTTGCAGCTGTAGAACTTATAGGAGACTTCATATCTCTCAATCCGGGCATTTGCTTGAAATATTAACTTCAACTCCTAGAACATCTCATATGCTCCATGACGTTCAAAACGTCATTGAAGTCCCAGTTCTAAGCCGTAAAGCATGGCACACTGAACTATCGAGTAGTCATCAGCTTTGCTCTGCCAGACGTTCATAACATCTGGTGTTGCTCCTGCAGCAGGTTTGGCACCTAGCGGTGCTTCTAGGACGTAATTCTTCTGTGCAGCAATGAGGATAATCCTCAAGTTACGGACCCAGTCCGTGTAATTGCTACCATCATCTTTCAACTTTGCTTTCTCAAGGAATGCATTAAAATTCAACGGAACAACAACACGGGATATCTATCTACAACAATATAGACATGCAAAATACTATCAGGTACTAAGTTCATGATAAATTAAAGTTTAGTTAATCAAGTTATTAAAGAACTCCCACTTAGATAGACATCCCTCTAATCCTCTAAGTGATCACGTGATCCATATCAACTAAACCATGTCCGATCATCACGTGAGATGGAGTAGTTTCAGTGGTGAACATCACTATGTTGATCATATCTACTATATGATTCACGCTCAACCTTTCGGTCTCAATGTTCCGAGGCCATATCTGCATATGCTAGGCTCGTCAAGTTTAACCTAAGTATTCCGCGTGTGCAACTGTTATGCACCCGTCGTATTTGAATGTAGAGCCTATCACACCCGATCATCACGTGGTGTCTCAGCACGAAGAACTTTCGCAACGGTGCATACTCAGGGAGAACACTTATACCTTGAAATTTAGTGAAAGATCATCTTATAATGCTAACGTCGATCTAAGCAAAATAAGATGCATAAAAGATAAACATCACATGAAATCATATAAGTGATATGATATGGCCATCATCATCTTGTGCTTGTGATCTCCATCTCTGAAGCACCGTCATGATCACCATCGTCACCGGCGCGACACCTTGATCTCCATCGTAGCATCGTTGCCGTCTCGCCAACTATTGCTTCTACGACTATCGCTACCGCTTACTGATAAAGTAAAGCATTACAGGGCGATTGCATTGCATACAATAAAGCGACAACCATATGGCTCCTGCCAGTTGCCGATAACTCGGTTACAAAACATGATCATCTCATACAATAAAATATAGCATCATGTCTTGACCATATCACATCACAACATGCCCTGCAAAAACAAGTTAGACGTTCTCTACTTTGTTGTTGCAAGTTTTGCATGGCTGCTACGGGCTGAGCAAGAACCGTTCTTACCTACGCATCAAAACCACAACGTGTTGGAAATATGCCCTAGAGGCAATAATAAAATGATTATTATATTTCCTTGTTCATGATAATTGTCTATTGTTCATGCTATAATTGTGTTATCCGGAAATCGTAATACATGTGTGAATACATAGACCACAACATGTCCCTAGTGAGCCTCTAGTTGACTAGCTCGTTGATCAATGGATGGTTACGGTTTCCTGACCATGGACGTTTGATGTCATTGATAATGGGATCACATCATTGGGAGAATGATGTGATGGACAAGACCCAATCCTAAGCATAGCACAAGATCGTGTAGTTCGTCTGCTAGAGCTTTTCTAATGTCAAGTATCATTTCCGTAGACCATGAGATCGTGCAACTCCCGGATACCATAGGAGTGATTTGGGTGTACCAAACGTCACAACGTAACTGGGTGGCTATAAAGGTACACTATAGGTATCTCCGAAAGTGTCTGTTGGGTTGGCACGGATCGAGACTGGATTTGTCACTCCGTATGACGGAGAGGAATCTCTGGGCCCACTCGGTAATGCATCATCATAATGAGCCCAATGTGTCCAAGTGGTTGGTCACGGGATCATGCATTATGGAACGAGTAAAGTGACTTGCCAGTAACGAGATTGAACGAGGTATTGGGATATCGACGATCGAATCTCGGGCAAGTAACGTACTGATTGACAAAGGGAATTGTATACGGGATTGATTGAATCCTCGACATCGTGGTTCATCCGATGAGATCATCGAGGAGCATGTGGGAGCCAACATGGGTATCCAGATCCTGCTGTTGGTTATTGACCGGAGAGTCATCTCGGTCATGTCTGCGTGTCTCCCGAACCCGTAGGGTCTACACACTTTAAGGTTCGGTAACGCTAGGGTTGTAGAGATATTAGTATGCGGTAACCCGAAAGTTGTTCGGAGTCCCGGATGAGACCCGGACATCACGAGGAGTTCCGGAATGGTCCGGAGGTAATTATTTGTATATAGGAAGTCCAGTTTCGACCACGGGAAAGTTTCGGGGTCACGGTATTGTACCGGACCACGGAAGGGTCCGGGGTCCATCGGGTGGGGCCACCTATCCGGAGGGCCCCATGGGCTGAAGTGGGAAGGAACGAGCCTGGTGGGCTGGTGCGCCCCATGGGCCTCCCCTGCGCCTAGGGTTGGAAACCACAGGGGTGGGGCGCCCACGACTTGGGGGCAAGTCCCCCTGGCTGCCCCCCTTGAGATTGGATCTCTAGGGGCGGCGCCCAGGGCCCCTATATATAGAGGGGGGAGGGAGGGCTGCGCACCAAAGCCCCTGGCGCCTCCCTCTCCCCCCGTAACACCTCTCCCTCTCGCTGAGCTTGGCGAAGCCCTGCCGAGATACCCGCTGCTTACACCACCACACCGTCGTGCTGCTGGATCTCCGTCAACCTCTCCTTCTCCTTTGCTGGATCAAGAAGGAGGAGACGTCTTCCCCAACCGTACGTGTGTTGAACGCGGAGGTGTCGTCCGTTCGGCGCTTGGTCATCGGTGATTTGGATCATGACGAGTACGACTCCATCAACCCCGTTCTCTTGAACGCTTCCGCTCGCGATCTACAAGGGTATGTACATGCGCTTCCCTCTCCCTCGTTGCTAGATGACTCCATAGATTGATCTTGGTGATGCGTAGAAAATTTTAGTTTCTGCTACGATCCCCAACACAATGATAGTTCGCCAAGTTAGTGTTGTTTTAACCTTCTCAAGGACCGGGCGTAGCCACACTCGGTTCAACTAAAGTTGGAGAAACTGACACCCGCCAACCTGTGTGCAAAGCACGTCGGTAGAATGCTACCTCTTGAGCACTGTGTTGGATTTCCTTGAAGAGGAAAGGGTGATGCAGCACAGTAGCGTAAGTATTTCCCTCACTTTTTGAGAACCAAGGTATCAATCTAGTAGGAGGCTACGCGCAAGTCCCTCGCACCTGCACAATACAAATAACTCCTCGCAACCAACGCGATAAGGGTTGTCAATCCTTCACGGTCACTTACGAGAGTGAGATCGATAGATATGATAGGATAATATTTTGGTATTTTTGTGATAAGGATGCAAAGTAAAATAAAAGCAAAGTAAAAAGCAAAGGAAATAACTAAGTGTAGGAAGATTAATATGATGAAGATAGACCCGGGGCCATAGGTTTCACTAGTGGCTTCTCTCAAGAGCATAAGTATTTTACGGTGGGTGAGCAATTCTTGTTGAGCAATTGATGAATTGAGCATAGTTATGAGAATATCTAGGTATGATCATGTATATAGGCATCACGTCCAAGACAAGTAGACCGACTCCTGCCTGCATCTACTACTATTACTCCACTCATCGACCGCTATCCAGCATGCATCTAGAGTATTAAGTTCAAGGAAACAGAGTAATGCTTTAAGCAAGATGACATGATGTAGAGGGATAAATTCATGCAATATGATAGAAACTCCATCTTGTTATCCTCGATGGCAACAATACAATACGTGCCTTGCTGCCCCTACTATCACTGGGAAAGGACAACGCAAGATTGAACCCAAAGCTAAGCACTTCTCCCATTGCAAGAAAGATCAATCTAGTAGGCCAAACCAAACTGATAATTCGAAGAGACTTGCAAAGATAACCAATCATACATAAAAGAATTCAGAGAAGATTCAAATAATGTTCATAGATAATCTTGATCATAAACCCACAATTCATCGGTCTCAACAAACACACCGCAAAGAGAAGATTACATCGAATAGATCTCCACGAGAGAGGGGGAGAACATTGTATTGAGATCCAAAAAGAGAGAAGAAGCCATCTAGCTACTAACTATGGACCCGAAGGTCTGAAGTAAACTACTCACACTTCATTGGAGAGGCTATGGTGTTGATGTAGAAGCCCTCCGTGATGGGTTCCTCCTCCGGTGGAGCTCCGGAACAGGCCCCAAGATGGGATCTCGTGGGTACAGAAGGTTGCGGCGGTGGAATTAGGTTTTTGGCTCCGTATCCGATCGTTTGGGGGTACGTAGGTATATATAGGAGGAAGGAGTACGTCGGTGGAGCAACAGGGGGCCCACGAGGGTGGAGGGCGCGCCCTGGGGGGTGGGCCCGCCACCCTACCTCGTGCCTTCCTCCTTCGTTTCTTGACGTAGGGTCCAAGTCTCCTTGATCTTGTTCGATGAGAAAATCACGTTCCTGAAGGTTTCATTCCGTTTGGACTCCGTTTGATATTCCTTTTCTTCGAAACTCTGAAATAGGCAAAAAAACAGCAATTCTGGGTTGGGCCTCCGGTTAATAGGTTAGTCCCAAAAATAATATAAAAGTGGATAATAAAGCCTATTAATGTCCAAAACAGTAGATAATATAGCATGGAGCAATCAAAAATTATAGATACGTTGGAGACGTATCTAGCATCCCCAAGCTTAATTCCTGCTCGTCCTCGAGTAGGTAAATGATAAAAAGGATAATTTTTTATGCGGAGTGCTTCTTGGCATAATTTCAATGTAATTCTTCTTAATTTTGGTATGAATATTCAGATCCGAAAGATTCAAGACAAAAGTTTAATATTCACATAAAAATAATAATACTTCAAGCATACTAACAAAGCAATTATGTCTTCTCAACAAAATAACATGGCCAAAAAAAGTTATCCCTACAAAATCATATAGTCTGGCTATGCTCTATCTTCACCACACAAAGTATTTGAATCATGCACAACCCTGATGACAAGCCAAGCAATTGTTTCATACTTTTGACATTCTCAAACTTTTTCAATCTTCACGCAATACATGAGCGTGAGCCATGGATATAGCACTATATGTGGAATAGAATGGTGGTTGTGGAGAAGACAAAAAGGGAGAAGATAGTCTCACATCAACTAGGCGTATCAACGGGCTATGGAGATGCCCATCAATAGATATCAATGTGAGTGAGTAGGGATTGCCATGCAACGGATGCACTAGAGCTATGAGTATATGAAAGCTCAACAAAAGGAACTAAGTGGGTGTGCATCCAACTCGCTTGCTCACGAAGACCTAGGGCATTTTGAGGAAGCCCATCATTGGAATATACAAGCCAAGTTCTATAATGAAAAATTCCCAATAGTATATGAAAGTGACAAAATGAGAGACTCTCTATCATGAAGATCATGGTGCTACTTTTAAGCACAAGTGTGGTAAAAGGATAGTAACATTGTCCCTTCTCTCTTTTCTCCCATTTTTTTTATTTGGGCCTTTTTCTTTTTTATGGCCTCTTTTATCTTTTTTTATTTTTCGTTCGGAGTCTCATCCCGACTTGTGGGGGAATCATAGTCTCCATCATCCTTTTCCTCACTTGGGATAATACTCTAAAAATGATGATCATCACACTTTTATTTTCTTACAACTCAACAATTACAACTTGATACTTAGAACAAAATATGACTCTATATGAATGCCTCCGGCGGTGTACCGGGATATGCAATGAATCAAGAGTGACATGTATGAAAGAATTATGAATGGTGGCTTTGCCACAAATACTATGTCAACTACATGATCATGCTAAGCAATATGACAATGATGGAGCGGGTCATAATAAACGGAACGGTGGAAAGTTGCATGGCAATATATCTCGGAATGGCTATGGAAATGCCATGATAGGTAGGTATGGTGGCTGTTTTGACGAAGGTATATGGTGGGTGTATGATACCAGCGAAAAGTGCGCGGTATTAGAGAGGCTAGCAATGGTGGAAGGAGGAGAAGTGCGTATAATCCATGGACTCAGCATTAGTCATAAAGAACTCATATACTTATTGCAAAAATCAACAAGTTATCAAAGCAAAGTATTACACGCATGCTCCTAGGGGGATAGATTGGTAGGAAAAGACCATCGCTCGTCCCCGACCGCCACTCATAAGGAAGACAATCAATAAATAAATCATGCTCCGACTTCATCACATAACGGTTCACTATACGTGCATGCTACGGGAATCGCAAACTTTAACACAATTATTTCTCAAATTCACAACTACTCAACTAGCATGACTCTAATATCACCATCTTCATATCTCAAAACAATTGTCAAGTATCAAACTTCTCATAGTATTCAACACACTCATAAGAAAGTTTCACAAATCTTGAATACCAAGCATATTAGGATTATTTAAGCAAATTACCATGCTCTTTAAGACTCTCAAAATAATCTAAGTGAAGCATGAGATATCAATAGTTTCTATAAAACAAATCCACCACCGTGCTCTAAAAGATATAAGTGAAGCACTAGAGCAAAACTATATAGCTCAAAAGATATAAGTGAAGCGCAAAGAGTATTCAAATAAGTTCCAAATCATGTATGGCTCTATCGAAAGGTGTGTACAACAATGATGATTGTGTTAAAATAAAAAGCAAGGACTCAAATCATACAAGACGCTCCAAGCAAAACACATATCATGTGGTGAATAAAAATATAGCTCCAAGTAAAGTTACCGATGGAAGTAGACGAAAGAGGGGATGCCTTCCGGGGCATCCCCAAGCTTTGGCTTTTTGGTGTCCTTATATTATATTGGGGGTGCCATGGGAATCCCCAAGCTTAGGCTCTTGACACTCCTTGTTCCATAATCCATCAAAAGATTTCACCCAAAACTTGAAAACTTCACAACACAAAACTCAACAGAAATCTCGTGAGCTCCATTAGCGAAAGAAAACAAAATACCACTTCAAGGTACTGTAATGAACTCATTATTTATTTATATTGGTGTTAAACCTACTGTATTCCAACTTATCTATGGTTTATAAACTATTTTACTAGCCATAGATTCATCAAAATAAGCAAACAACACACGAAAAACAGAATCTGTCAAAAACAGAACAGTCTGTAGTAATCTGTAACTACGAAAACTTCTGGGACTCCAAAAAATCAGCCAAAATATTAAGACCTAGCAAATTTATTTATTGATCAGCAGAAATTGGAATCACTATTTTATCACGTTCTGGTGATTTTTAACAATTGTTTTCGTGAACAGAAAGTTTCTGGAAATTACAGCAAGATGAAATAACTATCATCCAAGAAGATCCTATAGGGTTAACTTTGCACAAACACTAATTAAAACATAAAAACACATCTAACCAGAGGCTAGAACAAATATTTATTCCTAAACAGAAGCAAAAGCAAAAAAAAACTAAAAATAAAATTGGGTTGCCTCCCAACAAGCGGTATCGTTTAACGCCCCTAGCTAGGCATAAAAGCAAGGATTGATTTTGATATTGCCATCTTTGGTAGGCAATCCATAAGTGGTTCTCATGATAGATTCATATGGTAATTTTATTTTCTTCCTAGGGAAGTGTTCCATGCCTTTCTTTAATGGAAATTGGAATCTAATAGTCCCTTCCTTCATATCAATAATTGCACCAATCGTTCTAAGGAAAGGTCTACCAAGAATAATAGGACATGAAGGATTGCAATCTATATCAAGAACGATAAAATCTACGGGCACATAATTCCTATTTGCAACAATAAGAACATCATTAATTCTTCCCATAGGTTTCTTAATAGTGGAATCCGCAAGGTGCAAGTTTAGAGAGCAATCATCACAATCACGGAAATCTAGCAAATCGCACAAAGTTTTGGGAATAGTGGAAACACTAGCACCCAAATCACATAAAGCATAAAACTCATGATCCTTAATCTTAATTTTAATAGTAGGTTCCCACTCATCATAAAGTTTTCTATGGATAGAAACTTCCAACTCAAGTTTTTCTTCATAAGATTGCATCAAGGCATCAACGATATGTTTAGTGAACGCTTTATTTTGACTATAAGCATTTAGGAGAATTTAGCACGGATTGCAACAAGGAAATACAATCAATCAAAGAGAAACTTTCATAATTAAATTCCTTGAAATCCAAAATAGTGGGTTTAGCAACATCTAGGGTTTTGATTTCTTCAATCCCACTTTTATCAATTTTAGCATCAAGATCTAAAAACTCCGAATTTTTGGTACGCCTTCTATGTAAAGGTGGATCATATTCAGTCCCATCATTATCAAGATTCATATTGCAAAACAAAGATTTAACAGGGCACACATCAATAACTTTTAGATCTTCATCTTTATTTTCATAGGAACTAGAAGAACACGCTTTAATAAAGGCATCTTTCGTAGCACGCATCCTAGCGGTTCTTTCTTTGCACTCATCAATGGAAATTCTCATTGCTTTGAGAGACTCATTATTATAATGCTTAGGAGGAATAGATCTAAGCTTTAAAGAATCAACATCAAGAGAAATTCTATCAACGTTCCTAGCCAATTCATCAACTTTAAGAAATTTCTCTTCAAGCAAAGCATTAAAATTCTTTTGCGAATTCATAAACTCTTTAACACTAGTATCAAATTCAGAGGGAATCTTACTAAAATTTCCATAAGAGTTGTTGTAGGAATTTCCATAATTATTAGAGGAATTACTAGGGTAAGGCCTAGGATTAAAGTTTCCTCTATACGCGTTGTTACCAAAATTATTCCTACCAACAATATTCACATCCATAGATTCATTATTATTCTCAATCAAGGTAGACAAAGGCATATCATTAGGATCAGAAGAAACACTCTTAGTAGCAAATAATTTCATAAGTTCATCCATCTTTCCACTCAAAACATTAATTTCTTCTATCGCATGCACTTTTTTATTAGTAGATCTTTCAGTGTGCCATTGAGAATAATTAACCATAATATTATCTAGGAGTTTAGTAGATTCTCCTAAAGTGATTTCCATAAAAGTGCCTCCCGCGGCTGAATCTAAAAGATTTCTAGAAGCAAAATTCAATCCGGCATAAAATTTTTGTATGATCATCCATAAATTCAAACCATGAGTAGGGCAATTACGTATCATTAATTTCATCCTCTCCCAAGCTTGTGCAACATGTTCGTGATCAAGTTGCTTAAAATTCATAATATCGTTTCTAAGAGAGATGATCTTAGCGGGAGGAAAACACTTAGAGATAAATGCATCTTTGCACTTGTTCCAAGAATCAATACTATTTTTAGGCAAAGACGAAAACCAAGCTTTAGCATGATCTCTAACCGAAAAAGGAAATAGCTTCAATTTAACAATATCATTATAAACATCTTTCTTGTTTTGCATATCACACAAATCAACGAAGCTATTTAGATGAGTAGCGGCATCTTCACTAGGAAGGACGGCGAATTGATCTTTCATGACAAGATTCAACAAAGCAGCATTGATTTCACAAGATTCAGTATTGGTAAGAGGAGCAATCGGAGTGCTAAGGAAATCATTATTGTTGGTATTGGTAAAGTCACACAATTTGGTATTATCTTGAGCCATCGTGACAAGCAAGCAATCCAACACACGAGCAAACAAAAGGCAAGCGAAAAAGAGGCAAACGGAAAAGAGAGGGCGAATAAAACGGCAAGGGTGAAGTGGCAGAGAGGAAAATGAGAGGCAAATGGCAAATAATGTAATGTGGGAGATAAAGGATTGTGATGGGTACTTGGTATATTGACTTTTGCGTAGACTCCCCGGCAACGGCACCAGAAATCTTCTCTGCTACCTCTTGAGCATTGTGTTGGATTTCCTTGAAGAGGAAAGGGTGATGCAGCACAGTTGCGTAAGTATTTCCCTCAGTTTTTGAGAACCAAGGTATCAATCCAGTAGGAGGCTACGCGCGAGTCCCTCGCACCTGCACAATACAAATAACTCCTCGCAACCAACGCGATAAGGGGTTGTCAATCCCTTCAGGTCACTTACGAGAGTGAGATCTGATAGATATGATAGGATAATTTTTTTGGTATTTTTGTGATAAATATGCAAAGTAAAATAAAATCAAAGGAAATAACTAAGTGTAGGAAGATTAATATGATGAAGATAGACCCAGGGGCCATAGGTTTCACTAGTGGCTTCTCCTCAAGAGCATAAGTATTTTACGGTGGGTGAACGAATTCTGTTGAGCAATTGATGAAATTGAGCATAGTTATGAGAATATCTAGGTATGATTATGTATATAGGCATCACGTCCGAGACAAGTAGACCGACTCACCTGCATCTACTACTATTACTCCACTCATCGACCGCTATCCATGCATCTAGAGTATTAAGTTCAAGGAAGCAGAGTAACGCTTTAAGCAAGATGACATGATGTAGAGGATAAATTCATGCAATATGATAGAAACCCCATCTTGTTATCCTCGATGGCAAAAATACAATCGTGCCTTGCTGCCCCTCATCCTTTGGGAAAGGACACCGCAAGATTGAACCCAAAGCTAAGCACTTCTCCCATTGCAAAAAAGATCAATCTAGTAGGCCAAACCAAACTGATAATTCGAAGAGACTTGCAAAGATAACCAATCATACATAAAAGAATTCAGAGAAGATTCAAATATTGTTCATAGATAATCTTGATCATAAACCCACAATTCATCGGTCTCAACAAACACACCGCAAAGAGAAGATTACATCGAATAGATCTCCACGAGAGAGGGGGAGAACATTGTATTGAGATCCAAAAAGAGAGAAGAAGCCATCTAGCTACTAACTATGGACCCGAAGGTCTGAAGTAAACTACTCACACTTCATCAGAGAGGCTATGGTGTTGATGTAGAAGCCCTCCGTGATGGGTTCCTCCTCCGGCAGAGCTCCGGAACAGGCCCCAAGATGGGATCTCGTGGGTACAGAAGGTTGCGGCGGTGGAATTAGGTTTTGGCTCAGATGTCGATCGTTTGGGGAGTGCGTGAGGTATATATAGGAGGAAGGATGCGTCGGTGGAGCAACAGGGGGCCCACGAGGGTGGAGGGCGCGCCCTGGGGAGTGGGCGCGCCCCCTACCTCGTGCCTTCCTCCTTCGTTTCTTGACGTAGGGTCCAAGTCTCCTTGATCATGTTTGGTGAGAAAATCACGTTCCCGAAGGTTTCATTCCGTTTGGACTCCGTTTGATATTCCTTTTCTTCAAAACTCTGAAATAGGCAAAAAAAACAGCAATTCTGGGCTGTGCCTCCGGTTAATAGGTTAGTCCCAAAAATAATATAAAAGTGGATAATAAAGCCCATCAATGTCCAAAACAGTAGATAATATAGCATGGAGCAATAAAAAATTATAGATACGTTGGAGACGTATCGTAGAACCAGTCTTGCGTAAGCGTACGCGTAATGTCGGTCTCGGCCACTTCATCCAACAATACCGCCGAACCAAAGTATGACATGCTGGTAAGAAGTATGACTTGTATCGCCCACGACTCACTTGTGTTCTACTCGTGCATATAACATATAAGCATAAAACCTGGCTCTGATGCCACTGTTGGGGAACGTAGTAATTTCAAAAAAATTCCTACGCACGCACAGGATCATGGTGATGCATAGCAATGAGAGGGGAGAGTGTGTCCACGTACCCTCGTAGACCGAAAGCGGAAGCGTTAGCACAACGTGGTTGATGTAGTCGTACGTCTTCACGATCCGACCGATCCAAGTACGGAACGCACGGCACCTCCGAGTTCAGCACACGTTCAGCTCGATGATGTCCCGCGAACTATGATCCTGCAGAGCTTCACGGGTGAGTTCCGTTAGCACGATGGCGTGATGATGGTGATGATGTTACTACCAATGCAGGGCTTCACCTAAGCACCGCTACGATATGATCGAGGTGGAATATGGTGGAGGGGGGCACCGCACACGGCTAAGAGATCAAGAGATCAATTGTTGTGTCTCCAAGGGGTACCCCCCCTCCCCATATATAAAGGAGTGGAGGAGGGGGAGGGGCCGGCCTCCCTAGGCGCGCCCCATGAGGAGTCCTACTCCCACCGGGAGTAGGACTCCCCCTTCCAAGTGGGAGTAGGAGGGGAGAGGTAAGGAGAGAGGGGGGGAAAGGAAAGGGGGCGCCGCCCCCTCTTCCTTGTCCAATTCGGACTGGGGGGAAGGGGGCGCGCGGCTGCCGTTGGCCGCCCCTCCTCTTCTCCAATAGGGCCCAATAGGCCCATTAGTCTCAATGGGGGGTTCCAGTAACCCCCCGGTACTACGGTATATGTCTGAAACTCCCTGAAACCATTCCGGTGTCCAAACATAGTCGTCCAATATATCGATCTTTACGTCTCGACCATTTCGAGACTCCTCGTCATGTCCGTGATCACACCCGGGACTCCGAACTACCTTCGGTACATCAAAACACAAAAACTCATAATACAATCATCATCTAAACTTTAAGCGTGCGGACCCTACGGGTTCAAGAACTATGTAGACATGACCAAGACATGTCTTGGGTCAATAACCAATAGCGGAACCTGGATGCTCATATTGGATCCTACATATTCTACGAAGATCTTTATCGGTCAAACCGCATAACATACGTTGTTCCCTTTGTCATTGGTGTGTTACTTGCTTGAGACTCGATCGTCGGTATCTCAATACCTAGTTCAATCTCATTACCGGCAAGTCTCTTTACTCATTCCATAATACATCATCCCGCAACTAACTCATTAGTTACAATGCTTGCAAGGCTTATAGTGATGTGTATTACAGAGTAGGCCCAGAGACACCTCTCCGACAATCGAAGTGACAAATCCTAATCTTGAAATACGCCAACCCAACAAGTACCTTCGAAGACACTTGTAGAGCACCTTTATAATCACCCAGTTACGTTGTGACGTTTGGTTGCACACAAAGTGTTCCTCCGGTAAACGGGAGTTGCATAATCTCATAGTCATAGGAACATGTATAAGTCATGAAGAAAGCAATAGCAACATACTAAACGATCAAGTGCTAAGCTAACGGGATGGGTCAAGTCAATCACATCATTCTCCTAATGATGTGATCCCGTTAATCAAATGACAACAAATGTCTATGGCTAGGAAACTCAACCATCTTTGACTAACGAGCTAGTCAAGTAGAGGCATACTAGTGACATTATGTTTGTCTATGTATTCACACATGTATTATGTTTCCTATTAATACAATTCTAGCATGAATAATAAACATTTATCATGATATGAGGAAATAAATAATAACTTTATTATTGCCTCTAGGGCATATTTGCTTCACACCCCTTTCCACACTTGCAAAGAAGGCCTTCCCTTGTTCATCCTTTTCTCCCACAAGATAAACTACTCATACAAATGCATCTTGATGTTCCGTGCAACGCATGGGCATCTTGCTAGTTGTTGCAAAAAGCCCATGTGTGTGTGAGAGAGAGGGAGAGAGGAGGAGTATGGAGTGCATGTGTGACAAATAAACAAAGAGTGTGTGTGCGAGAGGTATCAGCTTAAAGTGAGGCGATAGTGTATGTGTGCACGATCGAGAGGGCGTGTCTCAAGAAGGGAAGAAAAGTCTACATAGATACAAGGAGCGGGAGAGAGACATGTATGCGATAGTGGAAGCACGAGTGTGCGGGTGTATAAACCTATCTAGAGGCTAGTCGATAAATGTTTGTGAGAGAAATATGAGTCGGGGGTGTGAAAGCGAGAGTTTTGTGTGTGTGAGAGAGAGACGGTAGTCGGGAAGGGGAGTGGAAGCATGAATTGTGTGTGTGTGAGAGAGAGAGAGAGAGGGGGGGAGTTTGTCTGATCGGTAAACAAATGAATAATGTCAGTCTAGGATGGAGACGAAAAGGAGACCGCAACAAATGTTTTGTCTACAGGAGAGAGAGAGAGAGAGAGAGAGTAATTTTAGTGGTATGATTCATATCTGGAGACATATAGGGTGTGTGAGAGAATCCCATAGAGAGAAAGACAAAGTGAAAGAAGAGTGGAGACTGTGTGTGTGGCGGTGAAAAAGAAAGCTTAGGTACCTAGTGATACGAGAGAACGGTAGAGACGTGAGAGATAATGAAAACCGTGTAATGTATAATGATAGGGAGAGTGTGACACTTCTCAAGGGATACGTCGAGAGACCATGTTTGCGAGGATAGGAGAAACATGAAGTGAGCGTGCGGGTGAGCTGGAGAAAAGAGAGTGATAGCTACATGAAGGAGCATGCATGCGAGAGAGATGGGCATGAAAGGAGTGAACATAAAAGGGATTAAAATATTTGAATTCGAGATGATGATACATGTAATCCATACTCGAACCAAAATTGATCTATCAAACATGCATACTCATATAAATTCACGCGCATCTATGTTATTTAATATGTAGGTACTACTGATCCATACATTTTAGTAGAACATAATTTGGTTTAATTTTTTGAATTCAACCTTATGATTTTGAGATCATTGTATTTGTAAATCATATTATACATATAAAGGAGCAGAATTCTTTGTTGTGCTTTTGAAAGTATATATAAAAATGATGTATATAGAATTTTATTCCAATCGAAAATGGATCCCGACCGAAAAAAAAATAGAATACAAACGGGATTCGAATTGAGTTGGCACGGTAAACGTGCACTCTGCAAAATTTGAACGAAGCGGGAAAGTCGCAATAACCGCCCGAAACCAAAATCTGCGAGATGAAAATTACTACTGCCTATCCCTGCCACGCAAAGCCTATCTGCTCGATTTCTATAGGTTTCGATAGGGGTAGGTTTGTAATTTCACTCAAACGTGACATAACCGCCTCTCACCCGGATTCATACGGTGGGCGCCAAAACACAAGATGTGTCCTCGGCGAAATCGACTCCTTCCCCGATTCATACACGGTGGGCGCCAAAAACAAACTTTCGTCGGCAAATATTCGGTGTATGCGAGATTTGAAGGAAATATGCCCTAGAGGCAATAATAAAAGTTATTATTTATTTCCTTATATCATGATAAATGTTTATTATTCATGCTAGAATTGTATTAACCAGGAAACATAATACATGTGTGAATATATAGACAAACAGTATGTCACTAGTATGCCTCTACTTGACTAGCTTGTTAATCAAAGATGGTTATGTTTCCTAACCATGAACAAGGAGTTGTTATTTGATTAACAAGGTCACATCATTAGTTGAATGATCTGATTGACATGACCCATTCCGTTAGCTTAACAGTTGATCGTTTAGTATGTTAATGCTTTCTTCATGACCCATACATGTTCCTATAACTATGAGATTATGCAACTCCGTTTACGGAGGAACACTTTGGGTACTACCAAACGTCACAACGTAATCGGGTGATTATAAAGGAGTACTACAGGTGTCTCCAAAGGTACTTGTTGGGTTGGCGTATTTGAGATTAGGTTTTGTCACTCCGATTGTCGGAGAGGTATCTCGAGCCTTCTCGGTAATGCACATCACTTAAAGCCTTGCAAGCATTACAACTAATGAGTTAGTTGTGAGATGATGTATTACGAACGAGTAAAGAGACTTACCGATAGCGAGATTGAACTAGGTATTGGATACCGACGATCGAATCTCGGGTAAGTAACATACCGATGACAAAGGGAACAACGTATGTCGTTATGCGGTTTGACCGATAAAGATCTTCGTAGAATATGTAGGAACCAATATGGGCATCCAGGTTCCGCTATTGGTTATTGACCGAGAATGGTTCTAGGTCATGTCTACATAGTTCTCGAACCCGTAGGGTCCGCACGCTTAACGTTTCGATGACAGTTCATTATGAGTTTATAAGTATTGATGCACGAAGTTTGTTGAGTCCGGATGTGATCACGGACATGACGAGGAGTCTCGAAATGGTCGAGACATAAAGATTGATATATTGGAAGCCTATGTTTGGACTTGAATGGTTCCGAGTGAAAGCAGGATGTTATGGAACACCGGGGTTACGGAACCCCGGGGTATATGGGCCTTCATGGGCCTCAAGGGAGAAGGAGAAGGGCCGGCCAAGGTGGGCTGCGCCCCTCCCCTTCCAGTCCGAATAGGACAAGGAGGGGCGCGCCCTTCCCCTTTCCCCTCCCAATCCTACTCCAACTAGGAGAGGGGGAGTCCTACTCCGTGGGAGTAGGACTCCTCCTTGTCGCGCCTCCCCTGGGCGGCCACCTCCCCTTGCCTCCTTTATATCTGGGGCAGGGGCACCCCATGACACACAAGTTGATCTACGGATCTTTCCTTAGCCGTGTGCGGTGCCCCTTCCACCATATTCCACTTGGTCATATCTTTGCGGAGCTTAGGAGAAGCCTGCGCCGAGAAGTCATATCGTCGCGGAGCTTAAGCGAAGCCCTGCGTCGGTGGAGCATCATCATCGTCCTGCGCCGTCATCTTGTGGAACTCATCCCGACACTTTGCTGGATCGGAGTCCGGGATCGTCATCGAGCTGAGCGTGTGCGTAACTTCGGAGGTGCCGTGACGTTCGGTGCTTGGATCGGTCGGATCGTGGAGACGTCGACTACATCAACAGCGTTGTTATAACGCTTCGCTTTCGGTCTCACGAGTGCGTGGACGGACCTCTCCCCTCTCGTTGCTATGCCATCACCATGGTCTTGCGTGATCGTAGGAAAATTTTTGAAATTACTCGTTCCCCAACAGTGGCATCGAGCCTGGTTTTATGTGTTGATGTCATGTGCACGAGTAGAACACAAGTGAGTTGTGGACGATACAAGTCATACTGCCTACCAGCATGTCATACTTTGGTTCAGCGGTATTGTGAGATGAAGCGGCCGGACCGACATTACGCGTGACGCTTCGCGAGACTGGTTTCACCGCTCCGAGCACTCGTTGCTTAAAGGTGACCGCGGGTGTCTGTCTCTCTCACTTTAGTTGAATCGAGTATGGCTCGCCCGGTCCTTGAGAAGGTTAAAAGCGGAGTCTATTTGACGAATATCGTTGTGGTTTTGATGCGTAGGTAAGAACGGTTCTTGCTCAGCCCGTAGCAGCCACGTAAAACTTGCAACAACAAAGTAGAGGACGTCTAACTTGTTTTTGCAGGGCATGTTGTGATGTGATATGGTCAAAACGTGATGCTATATTTTATTGTATGAGATGATCATGTTTTGTAACCGAGTTATCGGCAATCGGCGAGGAGCCATATGGTTGTCGCTTTATTGTATGAAATGCAAGCGCCATGTAATTGCTTTACTTTATCACTAAGGAGTAGCGATAGTCGTAGAAGCAATAGTTGGCGAGACGACAACGATGCTACGATGGAGATCAAGGTGTCGCGCGGTGGCGATGGTGATCATGGCGGTGCTTGGCGATGGAATCACAAGCACAAGATGATGATGACCATATCATATCACTTATATTGATTGCATGTGATGTTTATCCTTTATGCATCTTATCTTGCTTTGTATGACGGTAGCATTATAAGATGATCTCTCACTAAAAATTATCAAGAAGTGTTCTCTCGAGTATGCACCGTTATGAAAGTTCTTCGTCTTTGAGACACCACGTGATGATCGGGTGTGATAGGCTCTACGTTCAAATACAACGGTGCAAAACAGTTGCGCACGCAGAATACTCGAGTTAAACTTGACGAGCCTAGCATATAACAGATATGGCCTCGGAACACGGAGACCGAAAGGTCGAGCGTGAATCATATAGTAGATATGATCAACATAGTGATGTTCACCATTGAAACTACTCCATCTCACGTGATGATCGGACATGGTTTAGTTGATTTGGATCACGTAATCACTTAGATGACTAGAGATGTCTGTCTAAGTGGGAGTTTTTAATATGATTAATTGAACTTAAATTTATCATGAACTTAGTACCGATAGTATTTTGCTTGTCTATGTTTCTGTGTAGATAGATGGCTCGTGATGTTGTTCCGTTGAATTTTAATGCGTTCCTTAAGAAAGCAAAGTTGAAAGATGATGGTAGCAATTACACGGACTGGGTCCGTAACGAGAGGATTATCCTCATTGCTGCACGTAAAAATTACGCCCCGAAGCACCGCTGGGTGACAGAACTGCTGCGATCTTGAGCGAAGTTGTGAGCGTCGGCAAAGCGAGCTGATGACTACTCTATAGTTCAGTGTGCCATGCTTTACGGCTTAGAACCGGGTCTTCAACGGCGTTTTGAGCGTCATGGAGCATATGAGATGTTCCAGGAGTTGAAGTTAATATTTCAAGCAAATGCCCGGATTGAGAGATATGAAGTCTCCAATAAGTTCTATAGCTGCAAGATGGAGGAGAATAGTTACATCGGTGAGCACATACTCAAAATGTCTGGGTATAACAATCACTTAATTCAACTAGGAGTTAATCTTCCGGATGATAGTGTCATTGACAGAATTCTCCAATCACTGCCACCAAGCTACAAGAGCTTCGTGATGAACTATAATATGCAAGGGATGACTAAGACAATTCCTGAGCTCTTAGCGATGCTTGAAAGCATGGAGGTAGAAATCAAGAAAGAGCATCAAGTGTTGATGGTCAGCAAGACCACTAGTTTCAAGAAGAAGGGCAAAGGGAAGAAGAAGGAAACTTCAAAAGAACAGCAAGAAAGTTGCTGATCAAGAGAAGAAACCCAAGTCTGGACCTAAGCCTGAAATCGAGTGTTTTCTTGCAAGCAATTTGGACCTTTGAAGCGGAACTGCCCCAAGTATTTGGCGGATAAGAAGGATGGCAAGGTGATCAAAGGTATATGTGATATACATGTTATTGATGTGTACCTTACTAATACTCGCATAGTACTGGTATTTGATCTGGTTACATTGCTAATATTTGCAACTCAAAGCAGGAACTACGGATTAGCGAAGATTGGCTAAGGACGAGGTGACGATCGCGTTGGAAATGGTTCCAAAGTCGATGTGATCGCATCGACACGCTACCTCTACATCTACCTTGGGATTAGTTTTAGACCTAAATAATTGTTATTTGGTGCCGCGTTGAGCATGAACATTATATCTGGATCTTGTTTAATGCGAGGCGGTTATTCATTTAAATCAGAGAATAATGGTTGTTCTATTTATATGAGTAATATCTTTTATGGTCATGCACCCTTGAAGAATGGTCTATTCTTGTTGAATCTCGACGAGTGGTACACATATTCATAATGTTGAAGCCAAAAGATGCAGAGTTGATAATGATAGTGCGACTTATTTGTGGCAATGCCGTTTAGGTCATATCGGTGTAAAACGCATGAAGAAACTCCATCTTGATGGACTTCGGAATCACTTGATTATGAATCACTTGGTACTTATGAACCGTGCCTCATGGGCAAGATGACAAAACGCCGTTCTCCGAACTATGGGCGTGCAACTGATTTGTTGGAAATCATACATCCGATGTTTGTGGTCCAATGAATGTTGAGGCACGCCGGGTATCGTTATTTTCTCACCTTCACAGATGATTTGAGCAGATATGGGTATATCTACTTAATGAAACACAAATCTGAAACATTTGAAAAGTTCAAAGAATTTCAGAGTGAAGTGGAAAATCATCGTAACAAGAAAATAAAGTTTCTACGATCTGATCGTGGAGGAGAATATTTGAGTTCGAGTTTGGTTTACATTTGAAACAATGTGGAATAGTTTAGCAACTCACGCCACCCGGAACACCACAGAGAAATGGTGTGTCCGAGCGTCGTGTCGTACTTTACTAGATATGGTGCGATCTATGATGTCTATTTCCGATTTACCGCTATCGTTTTGGGGTTATGCTTTAGAGACGGCCGCATTCACGTTGAATAGGACACCGTCAAAATCCGTTGAGACGACGCCTTATGAACTGTGGTTTGGCAAGAAACCAAAGTTGTCGTTTCTTAAAGTTTGGGGCTGCGATGCTTATGTAAAGAAACTTCAACCGATAAGCTCGAACCCAAATCGGAAAAATGTGTCTTCATAGGATACCCAAAGGAGACTGTTGGGTACACCTTCTATCACAGATCTGAAGGCAAGATTTTCGTTGCTAAATTCGGATCCTTTCTAGAGAAGGAGTTTCTCTCGAAAGAAGTGAGTGGGAGGAAAGTAGAACTTGATGAGATAATCAGATCTGCTCCCTTATTGGAAAGTAGTTCATCACAAGAAATGGTTCTGTGACAACTACACCAATTAGTGAGGAAACTAATGATGATGATCATGAAGCCTCGGATCAAGTTGCTCTTGAACCTCGTGGGTCAACCAGAGTAAAATACGCACAGAGTGGTACGGTAATCCTATTACGAAGTCATGTTACTTGACCATGGCGAACCTACGAACTATGAAGAAGCGATGGTGAGCCCAGATTCCATAAAATGGCTGGAAGCCATGAAATCTGAGATGGGATCCATGTATGAGAACAAAGTATGGACTTTGGTTGACTTGCTCGATGATCGGCAAGCCATTGAAAATAAATGGATCTTTAAGAAGAAGACCGCGCCGATGGTAATGTAACTGTCTACAAAGCTCGACTTGTTGCAAAAGGTTTTCGACAAGTTCAAGGGGTTGACTACGATGAGACTTTCTCACCCGTGGCGATGCTTAAGTCTGTCCGAATCATGTTAGCAATTGCGCATTTTATGATTATGAAATTTGGCAAATGGATGTAAAACCGCATTCTTGAATGGATTTCTAGAAGAAGAGTTGTATATGATGCAACCAGAAGGTTTTGTCGATCCAAAGGGTGCTAACAAAGTGTGCAAGCTCAACGATCAATTTATGGTGCGGTGCAAGCCTCTCGGAGTTGGAATAAACGCTTTGATAGTGTGATCAAAGCATATGGGTTTGTATGAGACTTTTGGAGAAGCTTGTATTTACAAGAAAGTGAGTGGGAGCTCTGTAGCATTTCGATATTATATGTGGACGACATATTATTAATTGGAAATGATATAGAATTTCTGGATAGCATAAAGGATACTTGAATAAAAGTTTTTCAATGAAAGACCTCGGTGAAGCTGCTTACATATTGGGCATCAAGATCTATAGAGATAGATCAAGATGTTTAATTGGACTTTCACAAAGCACATACCTTGATAAAGTTTTGAAAAAGTTCAAAATGGATCAGGCAAAGAAAGGTTTTTACCTGTGTTGTAAGGTGTAAGATTGAGTCGGACTCAATGCCCGACCACAATGAAGATAGAGAGAAAATGAAAGATGTTCCTATGCTTCAGCCATAGGCTCTATCATGTATGCAATGTTGTGTACCAGACTGACGTATGCTTAGCTGTAAGCTTGGCAGGAAGGTACCAAAGTAATCCAGAGTGGATCATCGGACAGCGGTCAAGAACATCCTGAAATACGAAAAGGACTAAGGATATGTTTCTCGTATATGGAGGTGACAAAGAGCTAGTCGTAAATGGTTACGTCGATGCAAGCTTTGACACGATCCGGACGATTCTAAATCGCAAACCGGATCGTGTTTTTATTAAGCGGTGGAGCTGTCGGTTGGTGCAGTTCTAAACAAAGCGTCGTGGCGGGATCTACATGTGAAGCGGAGTACATAGCTGCTTGGAAGCAGCAAATGAAGGAGTCTGGATGAAAGAGTTCATTTCCGATCTAGGTGTCATACCTAGTGCATCGGGACCGATGAAGATCTTCGTGACAATCTTGGTGCAATTGCCTTGGCAAAGGAATCCAGATTTCACAAGAGGACCAAGCACATCAAGAGACGCTTCAATTCCATTCGGGACCAAGTCCAAGTGGGAGACATAGAGATTTGCAAAATACATACGGATCTGAATGTTGCGCACCGTTGACTAAGCCTCTTCCACGAGCAAAACATGATCAGCACCAAGACTCCATGGGTGTTAGGATCATTACTTTGTAATCTAGATTATTGACTCTAGTGCAAGTGGGAGATCAAGGAAATATGCCCTAGAGGCAATAATAAAAGTTATTATTTATTTCCTTATATCATGATAAATGTTTATTATTCATGCTAGAATTGTATTAACCAGAAACATAATACATGTGTGAATATATAGACAAGCAGATGTCACTAGTATGCCTCTACTTGACTAGCTTGTTAATCAAAGATGGTTATGTTTCCTAACCATGAACAAGGAGTTGTTATTTGATTAACAAGGTCACATCATTAGTTGAATGATCTGATTGACATGACCCATTCCGTTAGCTTAACAGTTGATCGTTTAGTATGTTAATGCTTTCTTCATGACCCATACATGTTCCTATAACTATGAGATTATGCAACTCCGTTTACGGAGGAACACTTTGGTACTACCAAACGTCACAACGAATCGGGTGATTATAAAGGAGTACTACAGTGTCTCCAAAGGTACTTGTTGGGTTGGCGTATTTGAGATTAGGTTTTGTCACTCCGATTGTCGGAGAGGTATCTCGAGCCTTCTCGGTAATGCACATCACTTAAAGCCTTGCAAGCATTACAACTAATGAGTTAGTTGTGAGATGATGTATTACGGAACGAGTAAAGAGACTTACCGTAACGAGATTGAACTAGGTATTGGATACCGACGATCGAATCTCGGGTAAGTAACATACCGATGACAAAGGGAACAACGTATGTCGTTATGCGGTTTGACCGATAAAGATCTTCGTAGAATATGTAGGAACCAATATGGGCATCCAGGTTCCGCTATTGGTTATTGACCGAGAATGGTTCTAGGTCATGTCTACATAGTTCTCGAACCCGTAGGGTCCGCACGCAACGCTTCGATGACAGTTCATTATGAGTTTATAAGTATTGATGCACGAAGTTTGTTCGAGTCCGGATGTGATCACGGACATGACGAGGAGTCTCAAATGGTCGAGACATAAAGATTGATATATTGGAAGCCTATGTTTGGACTTGAATGGTTCTCGAGTGAAAGCAGGATATTCTGAACACCGGGGTTACGGAACCCCGGGGGTATATGGGCCTTCATGGGCCTCAAGGGAGAAGGAGAAGGGCGGCCAAGGTGGGCTGCGCCCCCTCCCCTTCCAGTCCGAATAGGACAAGGAGAGGGCGGCGCCTTTCCCCTTTCCCTCCCCAATCCTACTCCAACTAGGAGAGGGGAGTCCTACTCCGTGGGAGTAGGACTCCTCCTTGTCGCCTCCCCTTGGGCGGCCACCTCCCTTGCCTCCTTTATATCTGGGGCAGGGGCACCCCATGACACACAAGTTGATCTACGGATCTTTCCTTAGCCGTGTCGGTGCCCCTTCCACCATATTCCACTTCGGTCATATCTTTGCGGAGCTTAGGAGAAGCCTGCGCCGAAGAAGTCATATCGTCGCGAGCTTAGGCGAAGCCCTGCGTCGGTGGAGCATCATCATCGTCCACGCCGTCGTCTTGACGGAACTCATCCCGACACTTTGCTGGATCGGAGTCCGGGATCGTCATCGAGCTGAACGTGTGCGTAACTCGGAGGTGCCGTCGTTCGGTGCTTGGATCGGTCGGATCGTGGAGACGTCGACTACATCAACAGCGTTGTTATAACGCTTCGCTTTCGGTCTCGAGGGTGCGTGGACGGACACTCTCCCTCTCGTTGCTATGCCATCACCATGGTCTTGCGTGATCGTAGGAAATTTTTTGAAATTACTACGTTCCCCAACAAGATTAGCGTCGTATCCCCAACCGACTATTATTGCTATGATGTAGGAAATTTGAAACGGGGCTAAGTTTGTAAACTTCCTCGCATTTGAGACAAGCGTGCCCTAAAGACATGGTTCCCCCCTTCCTCTCCACCTCCATTTCCCCATTCGTACTCTGTGGGCGCCAAAACACCCTCTCCACCCCAGTCTCCTCCGTCCGCCACCCCATCCACCGCCGTCCTCCTCCACCATGCCGGAGCTGATACCCCAACGCGGCCGTCCATTACAAGAGATCGACATCTCTCATCCACGGCTTCGGACCGGGATCCTTGCATCCCGTCCTCTCGCTTCATCCCCGCCGTCGTCCACCTTGCCGGCGCCGCTCCTACGACCGTCTCATCCACCGCGCCCTGCCGCCACCATCTACCCTCCTAGATCTGCTTCCACGCTGCCGACATCCATCGCTACCGCAGCACCATCAAATTCTCAGCAGATGCATACACGGCGCCGCACCAGAGGCGGTACTCTTTTGTATCTGCTCAACTTATTTATCGCAGCAAGAAAATAGATCGCCACTGCTTTACTCTGATTTCTTGTCCATCACTTACTTGCTAGTTGAAAGCAAACATTGGTTGCGAAGTTGCCTTTGTCCAGTTTGCACCTTCAGATCCGCCGTGGTACGCTCAACACTATGCTTATGGCTTTCGCCTTTTATATTCCACACTAGTTAAATCACAGTAGACTAAATTTCAAAATTGGGTTAGTCGATTTTTCAGAGCTCGCTGGAGTTCGCCGGTGCGAACGAAGGGGCTCGGGTGGGGACTTTGGTTGTGGGGGTGGTGGTGGGGCCTTGGCGAACGAAGAAAACTCGACGCGGGTGGGGGCGGGAGTGGGGGGTCGGGGTGGCGGAGGAACACATGCGGTGGGGGCCGATGGTCCGGCCGGCGGCTCGTGCGGTGTTCTGTATGGCAAGAATCAGAGACGAGGAAAAAGAAGGGTTAGGAGACGTAGGATCTTCATCCAACTGCCTGAAATGGTCGACTGACCCAAATGACAAAAGTCACGCGACTTGCATGCAGACATGCCTTGATATTCAGTACCATCATCATACCTGCTTAGCACTGCTCCTGAATCCATCAAGCTAAACAATGTGCCACTCATTGACAGTGTCCTGGACTAGGGGGTACTCACCATGTCGTCTCCCGATCAGTTGGATTGGGCCGAGGACCCCCATGGCCGTATACTCGTGGGCCAGTCCGGACAGCTGCCGCATACAAGGAAGATTCCACAAGACTTGGCGATCAAGACAAGGACTCCTCCCCCACCGACGTATTCGGCTAGGACTCTTGTTATCCTAGGCCCCTGGTGCATTATATAAACCAGGGTCAAGCTAGTCGATAGAGACAACAATAATCATACCATAGGCTAGCTTCTAGGGTTTAGCCTCTACGATCTCGTGGTAGATCAACTCTTGTAATACTCATATCATCAAGATCAATCAAGCAGGAAGTAGGGTATTACCTCCATAGAGAGGGCTCGAACCTGGGTAAACATCGTGTCCCCTGTTTCCTGTTACCATCGTCCTTAGACGCACAGTTCGGGACCCCCTACGCGAGATCCGCCGGTTTTGATACCGACATTGGTGCTTTCATTGAGAGTTCTGTTGTGTGTTCGACAAAAGGTCGATGGCTCGCCTGCAGATCAACTGCGACTTCGGCATCTTCATCACCAGCTCGACTAGTCACCTTGGTTCGACCAAAGACTGCGCCCTACCTCCGATCGTCATGTTCGGATGAGGGCCTTCATCAACATCAACTCCGATCTCTGTCAAAATCATGGAGGAATCATCCAGGGAGCCCGGGGGCTCGACGTCAACATTGCCCTCGGGCGACCGTGCTGTTTTTCTGGACAGGAACTTGTGTCCGCCGCCGCCGCCTCCTCAAGTGTCGTTTTAACGATTGCTTCAGTGGAATTGTACGGAATTGAGTCTACAACAACCCTGGAAGATTTCGTCGAGTTCCGATGGAGGAATCTCTGGCAATCCGCGATATACCGGAGCCCTGTTAAATCTGGACGAGAATCTGGATGAGTTTAGGGCGTGGTGTCCAGCTTCTAGCTCGGACGTCCTTTGGAAGATCCAACCGTTGATCGGCTGTGGAATTCCTATATCTACCACCCCTCCAAATTTCAGCTCAATCCGACCGTCCAAACTCCGGAAACCTTCCGATTAGTGCATCACTTTTCGGATCTGTTTTCTGCGCGAAAACGAATCCGACCCGAGTTCATCTTTTTTCTGAACGGGATTTCGGACATCCTTTTTGAAGGAAGTTTTGTATGGGGTATTGTGTTTTGTTCCAGAACACATCCCACTAACTTTAAAATCCTTTGAACATGATCTTCAACATTATGCTGGTGTCAAACCAGTCCGGCAATATTGCTCCACGGCTGCCAACCTGCGCTCGACACGTCGTCACTTTGTTGAGCCGAGCTCAACTTCTTTGGATCATCATCTCGGCATGCCGAACAAGAGTTCGGCATCGCAAAGGATAAATCATCACCAACATCGCCGCCCCACGGATTACACGGAGCGGGCACACCGGCATCGTCGCACGGTCACTTCATCAAGCCGGCATCGACCACGTCACGACCTGCATCGGCAGGGCCGCACTATTGCTCCTTCAAGCCGGTGTCCATCAAGCCGACCTACTTCGACTCATCGGCTGACATCGAGGCTTCGACATCGAGGCTAGACCTGGGGATTCATCATCTCTTCATCAACCTACCCCGGTGACTTTGGCGTCACCAGCCGACCAGCTTCGTCACGATTAACTGGACCGAGGGCTTTGCCTCGGCAAGCCAACCTTTGCCAGCATTGACATGCCGTCGCTTTATCGTCCATCAGGCAATGGGTGTGAGGATCGAGTCCCAATTTTGGGAATCACCTTCCTTCGGATTGCTACAACAAATAAACCAGGTGCTATTAATCCTAGTATTTTTCGCTTGTTTGGGTTCATTCTTCCCAAGGAATTATTACTTTGGTTTGTCCATCATATGTACACAGGTCTATCAAATGGTGGCCGCATTATCGACGGTCGCATGGTGGTTCGGTCAGTTTCCGTACATAGTCCAGCGAACGCCGCATTCGGAACTCGGACCGACCTGTGAATTCAGGCTTTGCCACGCCTTTACGGCATCACGCTGACGCCCTGCATCAACATTGACTTTGGTGCCAGGCCATATTTCTTTTATTACTCACTTTGCATAAATTATTTATTATGCAACATTTTTTTATTATTACTATTATCCCCGGTCTGCACTATTTTTTTGTGCACAGGAAAATGATCCAGCCGGACTATATCCTCTGGCGTCACCTCGACTGGACGGGGGGCTTCGTCAACACTTCATTACACCATGCCGGGGACTTCGGCATCACTCTACCGTGCTATGTCACCACTTCGGAGTGCCAAGCTCTTTGCTCCGCCACCTCGGGACCGGTTTGGGGGATGGAACCTTGTCCCGCATCAAGCTCGGAACGCGTCATCAATACCGAACACATTAACCAGCTAAGTTGCCTTCATGCTCAAAGTTTTAAATTTTTAATTTATGTTCGGTTTGACCAAGCATTATACTTTTTTGGAAAAAGTTGCTTGTAAAAATTTCCTTGTCAAACTTTGTTTGTGGCGCTTTAAATTCAAATACCCCGTTTACTTGGGGCTCCTTGTTGGAGCTTTTCCTCTTGCATATGATTATACTTATGCGGCTTCGTTCCTTGTTAGTGTATTACATACAATATGCACCATATTGACCTAAGTGATTTGCAAGCTGGGTTGCCTTGCTCCTGTGTTTACCCCTCGTTTCCAATTGTTCGGCTAGGGAGTAAAGGAGCACCTCTGCGATTGTCACGATCGGGTCACCCGAGCGGACCTCGACTGGGTGAAGCCGAAAGCTAAGCGCTCTTCTGTGTTTTCAATTATGGTCGGCACACAACGGAACTCATGAGTACAAAAAATCTATTGCACAAGTCTCATATTAACAATGAGCACCGAAGAAGGTATCGGTGGGGGTACTATTTTTTTCGAAGATGCTTCTTACACTTTATCAGTAATATAGCATAAGTTCCCTAAGCGCGCTTTGTCTGTTAAAGCCTTATGACCTGATTGCCCGTTATCGGAAACACCTTCGATATTCTCGACAGGTGGAGTACATAACACTTTTCAGTCCTTGACCGAAGAGGGAGAAGCCGACGGTCGGTTAAGACGCGTTTAAAGTTCGGGTGAACATAGATATGATATAAGTACTTCGGTACATACAATCATTCTTTTACCCAAGTCACTCGGGGGCTCTTAAATTTATGTGAGCTGTTTTATAATAAGTGTTCTTCTTCTTAGTCGTTGCAAAGTCTTTTTTCTATCACTCCTTTTTTAGACGCGAGTGTGCGATCAATAGCCGGGGCGCCTAATTTCTCTGTCAAAGCCGCTAAAGTTTGCTAAACTGGCCTAACGAGAAGTACAACACCTTCGGGATAGGAGGTTGAAGCCATAGGCTGACCCGCTTGAAGTCTCGAGATAGGATGTGTCATGTTAAAGCACGACAGAAACACCTTTTTTTCTAAGACCAATTTTCGATTTGGCACCGAACACTTGATCTAGTTCGGACGTTAAACTTTTGAATAAGTTTTTTGGCTTTTCGAGCCTATGGCACTTTTAAACTATTTGTGCGTTTCCAGCATTAGTCTCGCAGTGCAACGCCGGACACCTTTAGGGATTCGGCAAAAACATTCTCGGATATTGCTATATATGCATCGGTTTCGAATTGTGTCTTCGGTCAATAGTTGGGTTTCCTGGATCCTGTGCTTGCCTCCTACGTTCCGCTTTGTTCGGCTAGGTGTGCCAAGGGAGAACCACTGCGATTGTACTTCCAGCTCGCATGGTGAAGCACCTCGATGGAGAAAGCGGCGGCCGATCGTCACAATAGGCGTAAACTGGTCAGCGATCCGATGACTATGTTAAATGACGGGCCGTTCATAACATTGGCCGAAGTGTTTACGGCTTGACCTCGGCTGTCGCCGAACACTAACCGGGGCTCATAGCTAGCTTCCCCAGTATAAAGCTCCTATGACTAAGCGAAAGTTTTAAAGCCCGCATATCTGATTGCCTCGTTTCTGCTAACACAACCGCCTTCGGGCACCGAGACGTCAGCTAAGGGTTGTTTTGTTAGTATGGAAACACCCTGCGTAGTATCTACCAAGGGGTAGAAGCCGATGATGGGCCACTTTCAACTGATAAGCGGTCACAATGAAGTCAAAATAATGATGTAATGTACTTGGATACATAGAATCATTACACATAATCTGTGATTTTACTCTGGATATCGATCCTTAATTCAGCCACCCGTGCCCACATTAAGGCTCGGGGGCTACTGGGCTTCGTGCTCATTATTTACAAATATTAAAGGGGCACATCAATCCCCTGATCTGGTGTTGCCACCCGACCAGTGTCTCGGGGGCTACTGCATTGCCTATTCAATGCAGAAAATTCAAAGGGCTCAGTGTTCGGCGTGATCGAACTATGGGAAGCGCGTCTTCGAGAAGCAATAAGTACCATATGGACCTATCTGGCATCAAGCTATATATCACGGCGACTTCTCACGACCCTCTCTCAGGGGCCCGTTCGCCAATCACTATTATCTCTAATATATTACACTGCATTTTATTCCTATGTATCTTTGCCGAGCTAGAAGTGATCCTCGGGCCGATTTCTTGCATCGACACGAGTCTCGAAACTCTTGGGAACAGCGGTTTTATGCTTGCCTTGAGTGCATCTCGGGTTTTAGACTGATACACACCTTGAGGGCTACTGGATATACATCGGCAGAGAATAAACTGCACCATTAAAAATATTCACAAAAAATCAGCCCACGGTCGGGGTGGTGCACCACCTTGGAAGCAGTCCGGCATAAAGCTTGGGCGCTAGCAGCTAGCTCCATAGAGGGCATTTCCGGCATTAAGCTTGGCTAGCTCCTTCAACTTTTTTGAACCAAGGTGATCTATGACACCTCGGATATAGTCCGGCGTTGGAGCTTGGACACAGTCCGGCGTTGGTGCTCAGCTGCAAAAGATACCTCGAATGCAGTCCGGCGTTAGAGCTCGGATGCAAGAGGACACTGCCTCCTGGGAACAACTTCAAACCCGAGGCGTGGCATAAAAATAACAAGGCATTGATAAAGGCCGGAAACTTAAAGGGGCTCTTCGGATACCCAATGTGTAAACTCTTCGGATGCACTTCGGTGATCCTCAAGATCGAAGAGGAGAAGATTTGTTGAACCAGTTTTCAAGACCGACGACCGAAGATGAAGAACAGTTACGAAGAATCAAGGAGCGTCCCTAACGAAGACCGGTTCGGGGGCTCTTGACGGTGTCTGGACTAGGGGGTACTCACCACGTCGTCTCCCGATCAGTTGGATTGGGCCGAGGACCCCCATGACCGTATACTCGTGGGCTAGTCTGGACAGCTGCCGCATACAAGGAAGATTCCACAAGACTTGGCGATCAAGACAAGGACTCCTCTCCCACCGACGTATTCGGCTAGGACTCTTGTTATCCTAGGCCTCCGGTGCATTATATAAACCAAGGCCAAACTAGTCGATAGAGACAACAACAATCATACCATAGGCTAGCTTCTAGGGTTTAGCCTCTACGATCTCGTGGTAGATCAACTCTTGTAATACTCATATCATCAAGATCAATCAAGCAGGAAGTAGGGTATTACCTCCATAGAGAGGGCCCAAACCTGGGTAAACATCGTGTCCCCTGTCTCATGTTACCATCATCCTTAGACGCACAGTTCGGGACCCCCTACCCGAGATCCGCCGGTTTTGACACCGACACTCATAATTCCAAACTTGTTGCTCAAGTACGAATCTGATATGATGCTGATATTACTAAAACAGATAGCATTTAGTTGGTCAGCTAATGTTCCTACTTTACTTTCAAAAAAGCACGTGCACCACATATAGAGAGACAATGGGAGTTGCTTTCTTAATGTGCTATGGTTCATCATGTGTGGGCCTTCAAGAATCTAACATTTATTATCCAAAATCTGCTTGCTCTTCTTTAGCATGTTCCTCTTCGTTCTTCTTTAATAAGTACTCTCTCCATTCCTAAATACAAGTCTTTGTATAGATTCCACCATGGACTACATATGGAGCAAAATGAGTGAATCTACACTATAAAATGTATCTGGATACATCTGTATGTGATCCATAGTGGAAATCTCTACCAAGACTTATATTTTGGAACAGTGGGAGTGAGCATGGACATTTGCAGTGTAGAGGTCTATACGGTCGGTTGGTATGGACACTTTGAACTCGTCGGGCCTCTTTGATTCGTAGGATTTTGTAAACATGGGAATAGGATTTGTAGTGGCCTACCCACTTGAATCCTATAAGAATAGCAAGGAAATGTGGGGAGCTGTGTCGTCTTTGAGAGTTACACTGATATTAACAGTACCGCACCTTCAGTTGAAGAGAGCTGGTATCCGAAGCCTTTCTAACCGTATCGGCAATACTAGCACATATATTCCAGCAAGTTCCACTTTGCTGATTTTACTCTGATGCTTACGGTTTTCCCGTTATATCTACACTATGATCTGTGTAGCTGCTTTGTGTCACACTAGCAGCAGTCCACTCTTGAAGCTAAACACCGCAATGACTTACAAAATTGGCACCAAGGCATTGAGTGTCATTCTGGATGCAATGAAACTCATATGCTCCCCACTTGTTGATTCTTGTTCAGAATATGATCCTAATGACTATTCTAACCTCGAGAAGTCAAAGGAAGATGGTCTGTCCTGTTCACCCATCAAGGTGCCTGTTCTAATTTGGCAAGGTTTTATTGATTACGCGTATCTTGCATATGTTGTCTTGCATTTCTTATACTTTGTTGCACCGCCATCTGCTTAGTTTACTCATCATATATGTCGAGATGCCATGCCCATCCATTATCAATACATATTCCATCATCATCATACCATGTTTTTCACTCAAATGTTGTTCTTGTGCATCGGACATCAAAAGGAAGAGGGTGATTGCGAACTGAAGGAGCACCGACAAAGTCCTTCAAAAAGCGTGGTTGTCTTGGAGAAATCAGACAACACCCACTTATATTGGTTGTACAACCAGTGACACAAAACGTAGGACCGACTCCAATGATTGTACCCATACTACATCGGCCACACCACTAGCCGCACCACACGGGACCTGCACTCCAGCAAAAGGTATGCGATTTCAGTTGCCATAGCACCAGTAGTACCACGTAAAAATCCCTCCGACAAAAAAAAGTACAAGAAGTCCCACCGTCAAGACCTATCCCAAGCTGCGGAGACGGCCAATTCTTGCAGATTGGAACCCCATTCCAGTTATTCCTAGTTTAAAAGACAATGCTTTCAATGTTGTTAGGGACTACGTGCATATATTCCCATCAGGGGAAGATTATAGTGAAGACAAACACCATTTTCACATCTTCCTGTCCCACTTACGTGTAAGTGCTATTATTCATGGTGATTATTTTCCTATTTTCTGCTGATTGAACACATAAATGATTTACATTACATTGTTGTAAGTAGGCAAGGGTCAATCTGGATAGTCATGACGAGCAAAGCTTGCTTGCGCTTTTCAAGGAAGCATTGCAGCAGTATTGGTGTTACCTGAGGAAATCACACTTTGATGGCAAGTCTATAAACGAATTTCTGGTGAAGTCTCCTGTGCTAAATTTAGAAGACATTGAATGGAAAAATCTTGTTATGCACTGGTCTCGTTCCGAGGATGAGGTACTGTCTATGATATCGCATGACAATTTGAACTTCTACTTTTCCGCATGTGCCTTACAGATCTTTTTTGCAGGAAATCTACTCGAAAAAGAATTCCGGTTTGAAAAAAATGACAGGATATCGCAAATATGCTGCCCGCTGCTTTGCTCTTGTTAGTACTTGTTGTCGTGTATCACTGTACTTGCATAAATACCTGGTTCATTATGTGACAGCAGTATGCATGATAGCTTGCTTATCAATTGTTCGCTCCAAATTATCTGATCTGTATGAATGGTTACATTAGTGTAGAATATATCCAATGCCAATGAATTTTTTTAGCTCTACATTGTTCTTGTAAGTACCTGCTGTCCTTTATCAGTGTACTTATATTGACAGGTACTTGTTCATCTACCATCACTCTGCAGCTTATTTTCCTTTACCCTCCATTTTCTACACATAAGATCTATATTTACTCTTACCATAAGGTTGGATAACACCGATGGTACTGAAGAAGTTTAGCTCTGCATTGCTCTTGGCTGTACCTTTTGCCTGTATCACTATACTTACATTTATAGCTACTTGGTTGTGTAGCATCACTCTTCATCTTATCTTAAATATTCTCCATTTTTTCTTACATTGTCACATCTATATTTACTCTTAACAAAATGTAGAATAAAGGCAATGCTTATGAAGAAGATTCTGTGGTAAACTTCTTGAATTGCCCCCCCATCAGCATGGACAAGGGCTTTATAGAGCCTGCCTTCACCAATAATGTAAGTTTGTCCTTCTCAAGCCTTCAAACTTTGTTGTGTATATTTGGTTAGGCATGACTGCAACTGTTGTTTATTTTTGGTGTTTGCATTAAATTGCATGTTTAAAGTTTATTATGTAGTTCATAAACAAAAGTTTGTCCTTCTCAATTTAAGTTTTCAGTTGTACAACCAAGTTCCTTCTTCATACCATGTCAATTAAACTATACAGAGCAAGTGATCTTCTTTTGCACTGCATGTATGCTTCTGTTCTTGATCCGTAATCTAGTGGTGTGGTGATCCTACCCACTACAGCACAATGTCATATTCTGCAATGTCTTAACTATAAAAAATGTCATATCATTCTACTATTATTTAAACCGTCTCTTTATTTGCCAATCTGAAATGGGATAAATTGACAGCACACTAACCATTGATGCTTATGAGTTCTTGATCTGTAATCGAGTGGTGTCGTGAAGCTGCCAACTCCTTCATAATGTCATTTCCTGCCATGTCTTGACCTGAACACTACCATATTGTGTTAATGCAATTTTAAACTGTGTCACTTTATTCGCCAGTAAGAAATGTGATGAATTGTCAGCACTGATACTTTTATGTGCAAAACTTTTCATCATGCCTTTTTTATCTTTCGAGTGAGGAGGATATAAGTGTTAAACAAGCACGCAGTCTCATCAGCTTGCTTTCACTGCTTAGCTGCTGCATTCCCAATGAGGCTAACCTTTCTTGAACTCTATTGAAGTGTTGTCGGTTTTGTATATTATTTTTTGGCGTGTTTAGTTGCACGGTGGCGATCTTTGATGCCCGTGTATGTAATCTATTTGTCGCTTGTGCTTTATTATCATAGTGGCGAACTTTGATGCCCAAAGGATGTAATATGCCGTAATTTCTTTATTGTATAGTCTAGCTTTTTCTTATTCACGATGCTGCGGTTATTTTACTGTATATATATCCTGTCTTCGCAGTAAACCGGCCAAACCGTAAAATTACGGTACATAATCGGGCCGTCATGCAATCACGATGTATGATCCGCACCATGGGCCCCGTCATCTTGGTCCGTTAGAAGGCCTGAATGTAAACTGGCCCACTAGTAGAGTCGGGCCTTTATTAGGCCGAGTAAACCGCTGGCCCTCTTTTCGCCAGAAAACTCAATGGCTTTTAGGAGGCTGAGAAGTAGGTTGGGCCCAAACGTGCGAACAGCTCACGGGCGGCGAAGCCGAAATGGACCCCGGCCCATGATTGTGCCAATCAAATCACGGGCTTTTAACAGGCCAAAATTGTCTCGGTCCTTGTTTGGCCCAATCAGATTATCGATTGCGAGCAGGCCGGATGCAAACCGAGCCGTAGTTAGGCCCAACTATATGACGAGCTTTTAACTGGCCGAAATTAATATAGGGCGAAATATTAAGCGGCCCTTAACAGGCGAAACTAATATCAGGATGAATTACTAAATGGGCCTTTAGCAAGTGGGCCCAAAAGCATAGCGTCCGATTGACGGGTTGAATCGATATGGGCCATAATTTAGCCCAAAGCCTCTTAAAGGGTCGGACCGATCTGGCTGTAATTTGGCCCGAGCGTGGTAGGCTTTAACGGGCGGATCTCATATGGGCCATTGTTGGGCCGGAACGTGGCAGCCATTAATGGACCGGATCAAATATGGGCGACATTTGGCCCAAAACATGGCAGCCAGTTAATGGGCCGGCCTACTAGGGTCCTCAAAATCTTGTGGGCCTACAGCTGGGCCGGCCCATTAATGTCGGTGAAATCTTGTGGGCCTTTAGGTGGGCCGGCCCATTATGGTCCACGAAAATCTTGTGGGCCTTCACCTGGGCCGGCTCATTATGGCCCGCAAAAATCTTGTGGGCCTTTACCTAGGCCGGCCCATTATGGCCCGCAAAATCTTGTGGGCCTTTAGCTGGGCCAGTCCATTATGCTCCACAAAATCTCATGGGCCTTTAGCTGGGCCGGCCCATTATGGTCCGCAAAATCTTGCGGGCCTTTAGTTGGGCCGGCCCATTTAAACTTTATGGGCCACTTTTGGGCCGGACAACGTGTCAACATATCATAGGCGCATCTCGCCCATTGGATGGGTGACACCTATGCCAACGCGGAGCTGACACGTGTTTCCGTCAGCCAATCAGAATTTTACACGTGGAAAATCCCCATTGGTCTGGGCTGTTAACGGGTTATCGGATCCAAAACCGGACCCGATAGCTTAACGGCGTTCCGTTACGGTGGATGCCACGTGTTGGTCACCCTTGACGAAAGCACTTCTGTGACGCGCGGTTTATCGTCATGGAAGTGGACACTTCCGTGGTGATAATTTTGGTAATGTCATGGAACACTTCTACGACGGCACAGGTATGACTATCTTGATTCTGTCATAAAATTGTCATAGATGTACATGCATGACAGAAAATGTGACCTACTGCGACAAACACGTATCATCACGGAAGTGTATGTTTTTTGTAGTGTTTGGTTTGGGACATATGTGGATATGAGAATGTGGTTGAGGGCTTTTGGAGCATATCACTAAGCATTTTGTGCAAGCAAGCCATTAAGCAACACCTCATCCCCTTTTAATAGTATTGGCTTTTCCTATGGACTCAATGTGATCTTGGATCACCAAAATGAAAATGTAGAGTCTTGAGCTTGAGCCAATATGTGTCCTTAGCATTTTGAGGGGTCCACATCTCTAGTCCATGCCATGCCAATCATTGAACTTTCTGAAATTATCATCTTGAAAGAGTATTAGTTCAATGAGCTATATGTTGTTAGGAATTACCAAAACCACCCAGCGATTAATTGCACTTTCAATCTCCCCCTTTTTGGTAATTTATGATAACATATAGATCAAAGCTTTGACAAATGATAATAAGAATGAAATATATCCTCGCTTTGAGAAGTATGTGATAAGCAAGAGCTCCCAATAATTTGTGCATTATTTAAAATTTGCTTTTTAATGCAAATGCACAATTGATTAGGATCATGGGTTACTTTTCCATGTCACATACATCTCGGTGGAGCGCTCAAAATGATAGAATATGAAATATGCACTCATCACCAAGGCAAAGTGAATGATCATACAAGAGAGATAAATAATATCACCATTCAAGCACAAGCATTAAAGCATGATATGATCAAACACATGACCATACAAGTATCTCACACACATAAGCATAGAGTATCAAACAAGCAAGCACACCAATAAGTATCAAACAAGTAGCAAAAAGAAGCAAATCTCTCTCTCTCTCTCTCTCTCAGCCCATGATCTATACACTTTCTCCCCCTTTGGCAACAAGTTACCAAAAAGTTCGAAAATGCATAGTGTTATGCGTCTCTCTAGGCTTGATCTTTGGGACGTGGCGTTGAGAGGACTCCAAGGATGAATGCATCTGTTGAAGTTGTTGGAGCTAGTGGAGTGGCAACTGGAGGGGCTACAGAACTTGTGGCTGCAGGTGCTGACGTAGTAGCTCTTGTGTCTGTCACAGACACTGCTACAGATCTCTGTGCCATAGGTACTCTCTGAAAAGCTTCTATGGTAGCTTTTCCTTTCTTCCCTTCAGCTTCTTCCTGGAGCTGCTCAACTGTTGTTTGCATCTCTGTTACCTTCAAGTCAAGATCATAGAACTTTGTTTCAATGATCCTCTCTATGCTCTCTTGGTTCTGAGTCAGGGTGGCCAATCCTTTCTCAATCCTCAAGGTGGCTTGAATAAGATATCCAAGTTGATCTTGCTTTGACTTGAGGAAGACTTGTGAAGCCTCTTCAGCACTAGGCATCTTGGCTGCCTTCTCAGCTTTTGCTTTCTCCCTCTTCTCTAGAGCCTCTACTGATGTGGGATCTTCATCATCCATGACAACTGTGTTGTCCTCAAAGTCAGGCCTCAAGGGAAGATGTTCTTTATCCAACAAGTATGTGCATGTGCCCATCTTGGAGTTGATGAGCATCTGCATGTGTGGAGCATACCCACATGATCTCTTCTGGTCTGCAACTGTCCCCTTGATTGTCTCAACAATCAAACTCATTACTTTGAACTTCTGGGGCACATCAAACAACTAAAGCAAATTGATGGAATGGCTTCTGATCATCATGTGATCTCCTGATTTGGGCAATAAGGTGTGCCTCAAGATGGTGTTAATAGTGGCCAGTCCAGAGAACAGTAGTATACATAGCCTAGCTTATGAGTCTCCAAGGCCTTGTCAAGAATCTCCTTGTACATATTTGCCATGGAGTTGTGATCCTTCTTTCTCTTGGCATAGACATCTATGTCATCCTCAAGCTCTGCAGGGGCATTGATTAGCTTGGCCCACTCAGCAACTGTTGATTGGTACCTTGTACCTTCAGACATCCATACAATCCTTCCATCTGGATAGAAATGAGCTGTAGAATAGAATTGCATAATGAGCTCATCATTCCACTTGGTCAGTTTCTGGCCCACAAAAGTATCTACTCCGTTGAGTCTGAAACTTTCATGCACTCCTGGAAAGTGGTCTTCATTGTTGTCGATGTACTTCCAGTCAACCCACTTCATGTCACACACTATGGGCTTCTTATCCAAAAGAATTGTCTCATAGAAATCCTGCTGCTCCTTGGTGTGAAATCTATAGTCCACAGCAGTCCTTCTCCTCACATCATATGGATCTGATTGTCTCCACAATCTGAGACCTGCATCCTTTCTGATTTTCATATTCTCGGCCACTAGATTATTGTCATCATGGTTAGGGATCTTTGGCTTTAGCTTCCTGAGCACTTGGGCTTGTTCATCATCATCATCTTCTTCTTCAATCTCAGGCACTGGGGCCTTGTTCTTCTCAGCAGCTGGTATGTTTCTTGTGCTCCTCTTTGGTACAGTCTTGGAGGCTGGAGCAGAAGCTTTGGGGGCAGTCTTGGGCTTAGATGAAGCAGCCCCAGACTTGATGGCATCCCCCATCAGCTTTCGAGCTTTAGGTGCTGGTGCAGCATCCTCTTCTTCATCTTCTTCCTCATCCTCAGTCGGGTCTTTCATCATAGAGGATCTTCCAATTACTCTGGCTATGGTCTTCTTGACCTTTTCCTTTCTCTTCTTGCCCTCACCAGCCACTTTTTGTTCAAGAGTGAACTCAATGGTTTCCTGTGTTGAGGCTCTGGCTTTGGACATGGGCACTCTCTTTGCAGGAGCCTTCTTGTTCAGACCTGGCTTTATAGAGGCAACTGTGCCATATTCCTTCTTGACAACCTTCTTCTTGGAGCTGACCTCTTCCTCAGCAGCCACATAGTCTTCATCCTCAGAATCGGAATTTCTCTTCCTTCTATGCCTAGTAGCAGCCTTAGGCAGGTTGCTAGGAGTACTTCTGCTTCCTTCACCATAACTGCCAGAGGGACTAGTGCCCTCACTCGGATTTACCTGCTCCTCAGACTTGTTCTTGGCTATCACTCCGATCTGACATTTTGATAATGCAAACTTACAGCTGACCCTATGAATAGTTATAGATGAGATAGAGTGGATGAGCATCACAAAGTGCAGAGGTTTTGCAAAACAAATGAGTCAAAAAGTTAGTTTTAGTTTTCCAAAGAAAGCATTTTGGAGCTACCGATTTGTTAAACTCGGTGACTCCGAAACAACTTTGGAGTCTAAACTAGTGGAATCAGTCAGGCCGAGACACAGTTCGGTGACTCCGAGATTCCTAGGGTTTCACTGAGAGTTGAACTCGGTCACACCGATTTGCAAGTTTCGGTCAGACGGAAAGTTACAAGTGCAATGGCCTAAGCCAAATCGGTGAGACCGATTTCCACAACTCGGTCGGTCCGAGATGAGTTCGGCGGAAACATAACCCTAAATTTTCGAATCAAACTAATCTAAAGGACGTTTTTGCTGGATAGGATGATCTCATACGTGGTAAGAATCACGGCATTGACTTTGTGCTAAGAATCGGAGGTAAAAGATTGCACAAAGGTTCGAACTCATACCCTAACTCGGCGATGAGCTTGCTACGGCGGCAACGGCGACATAGATTTCCATTGACGGTGATGAAGACCGGCGGCGGGAGGTCGCTGGCGATGATAGGACGATCCGGAGACCCGAGTTGGCAGAGCAGGATACGCGCAGGCGAATAGGTTTCGGAGAAATTTCCAAAATTTGACCCGTCGGTATATATATCCTGACCCTATCGCTGTGACCGAGTGGAACTACTCGGTGGCACTGAGATGCAAAATCGCAAGCAGTTACTGCAACCCGGTGTGACCGAATGGTTCTAATCTGTTTCACCGAGATTGAAAACCTAGATCAATTCAGTGAACTCGGTATAAACGAAAAGGATGAATCGGTCAGACCGAAATGCAAAGAGAGGTTTTGGAAGTTTAAGTCTATGACGAATTGGTGACTCCGAGTGCTCCTCACCCAGAGGGTTCGAATCTGACTTGTTCAAACTTTGTGATGTAGCATGAATAGAGTTTGAGACGAGAAAACCATAGATAGCTAGAGGAAGTTCTTAGGCATTCTTGTCCATCCATTTGGCGAAAGAAGAAGATCCAAACAATCAAAGCAACAAATGGATGTCCTCGAATGATAAAAATATGCAATCAACATGCTCACACAATAAAATGGCAAATGAAATATGTGACAAAGCATGCACAAACACTCTAGCATCTATCAAGAATTTGGCGATGACTAGGTCATCTATATATGAGTATATTGACTTAGGAGTCAAATGAGAACATTTGATCATAGGTCATACTCATTGTTTAAGTGCAAGTGGGGTTACCACTTTTACATAAAGCATTGTTGTGTTCACACCATTAGAGTTGCTTTAGCTCAATTCTTAGATTAAAGCTCCCCTAGATGTGATATCCCCCCTAAGAGGGATGAACTAACCTTGGGTTTTTGTCGATGATGACTTCATGTAGATGTTGAAGATGTGGATGCTCAATGTTGATGTAGATCATTCAGAGCAATCCATTGGAGTGAGTTGCACTTTCAATACCTACACGGGTTAATCCCACAAGGAACAAACAAGGATATCCATAGACATAAGTGAAGTACACACAAGATGATGCCCATGAAAGCATTAGGTTACCTTGTCCCTTGTCTTACCAACAAGTGGGTTTGTGACTCCTTGAACTAGTGCAAGATGTGGAAGTTGTTTGCACTTGTCCTTGCCAAAATGATATGAGTGAGATATGTTGGCGTAGTCACCCTCAAGAACTCTCTAGTTCTTCTTCTTCGGGATCCACATTAACTTGATGGAATCCTTGGAGTTGTAGTCGTACTTGATGAAGTAGAACTTAATGTAGTCTTGGGAACCCACTTGACCAAGGCCTTAGGAGCTTCTTCAAATGCATCAATCTCCTCTCGAAGCTTGTCCTAGCCTTTTTGCTTGTGGTCTTGTGGTGGAAGATCATCTTGAGCTTGTGTCCCCTTGAAAGAAGTAGGATCATACTTCTCTTGTTGAGGAACAAACTTCATCTTGGGATGTTGATCTTCTTCCCATTCAACTCCACTGGCATTGAACTTTCGTTCAAAACCAACACCTTGATTCTTCCGGTGCCTTCCTTGCTTGCGTACAATTTCCTCAAATTGCTTACTTCCGGCAAGGCTCTTGTAAACACCTTTCTCTATAATTCTCTTCAATAAGCTATTTTCTTGCTCAAGTGTAACTTGGCTAAGAGAATCATTAGTGGAATCAAGAGAACTACTAGAAGCAACAACATTGGATTTAACATGATTATTGTTACTACTAGAAGAAGAATCTTTCTTGTTCTTGTTGCTAGATTTTACTTGTGGCATGTAAGTAGACAAGAGTAAATGCTTGGCAATCTAAGAAGAATCTTTCTTACGAAGATCATCATTGATTTCTTTTAAGAACCCATGCTCTTGCTCAAGGTTGAGCTTTTCAAAGCGTAGCTTCTCATGAGTCTTTAAAAGCTCTCGATGATCTTACAAGGTAGTTTCATGAGCTAACTTAAGAGTGTTTAGTTCTTTAGTTAGACGCTCAATCTCCTTCTTATCATTGTCATTCATTTAATCTTGATTAGCATGATTAATAGCAAGTTCATCATAGTTTTCATCACTAGAGTTGTCAACAAGTAAATCATCATCACCTAGCAAATCATCTTCATCACTATTGAAATCAACATACTCAGGGTGTGATACCTTTGGGCCTTTATCCATGAAGCATCTTCCAATTCCTTCATTTGGTGAGTCAAATATGTCATAGGAGTTGGTTGACACAAGTGCTGGACCGGCAACACCTTCATCTTGAGTATATTCGGAGTCGGAGTGATAACTTCTCTCGGAGTGATGGTCGGAGTCGGAGCCGGATACCCATTCACCAACATGAGCTTGATGTCTTTGTTTTGTGTAGCTCCTTGATGACTTGTCCTTCCTTTTCCGAATCCTTGCTTCTGCGAGAGGTTCTTCGTTCATAACGATCATCTCTACTCCTTCTCTCTTTTGGAGGTGATTCTTCTCTTCTACTTCTCCTCTTAGGTGAGTCTTCTCTTCTTTTGTAGGGAGCCATACACTCATTGGAGTAGTGTCCGGGTCTTCCACAATTGTAGCAATTACGCTCACGACTAAAAGATCTTTAGTCGTTGTAGGACCTTGACTTGGAACTTCTTTCTTTGCTTCTACTCTTGTAGAACTTGTTGAAGTTCTTCACCATTAGGCTCAATTCCTCATTGAAGGCTTGTTTCTCACTTGATGATGTAGGAGTATCACATGAGGCTTTGTAAGCACCACTAGACTTGTTGTGAAGCTCTTCTTTATCCTTGAGTGACATCTCATGAGCAACAATTCTTCCAATGACTTCGGTTGGCTTGAGATCTTTGTAATTGGGCATCATTTGGATCAATGTGCACACGGTATCATATTTTCCATCCAAGGCTCTTAGGATCTTCTTGATGATGAATCTATCGGTCATCTCTTCACTTCCTAAGCCGACAATCTCATTTGTGACGAGAGCAAGCCTAGAGTACATTTCAGCGACACCTTCACCATCCTTCATTTTGAACTTGTCAAGCTGACTTTGAAGCACATCCAATTTGGATTCCTTGACGGAGTCGGTACCTTCGTACATATCAATCAAAGTATCCCATATTTCCTTTGCATTCTCAAGACGGCTGATTTTGTTGAATTCTTCGGGGCACAATCCGTTGAAGAGGATATCACAAGCTTGAGCATTGTATTTCAACATCTTTAATTCTTCCCCGGTAGCTTCACGATTCGGTTCTCTCCCATCAAAGAATTCACCTTGCAAGCCAATACACACAATAGCCCAAACGGCGGGGTTATGTCCAAGAATATGCATTTTCATCTTATGCTTCCAACTAGCAAAATTAGTGCCATCAAAGTAAGGACCTCTACGGTGGTAATTTCCCTCACTAGAAGCCATACTCTCCTAGGTTGTGAAACTAAGGCTATGATCACCAAAGCTATGGAAATCAAGGCAAATGGAGACCAAAGCTCTGATACCACTTGTAGGATCGAAAGTATGTCTAGAGGGGGTGATTAGACTACTTGACCAAATAAAAATCTAGCCTTTTCCCAATTTTAAGTCTTGGCAGATTTTAGCAACTTATCACAAGTAAAGCAATCAACCTACACATGCAATTCTAAGAGTATAGAAGTGGAATGTAAATCACTGCATATTAAGGTAAATGGAGGAGTTTGGAGGGAGCAAACGCAATGTAGACACGGAGATTTTTGGCGTGGTTCCGATAGGTGGTGCTATCGTACATCCACGTTGATGGAGACTTCAACCCATGAAGGGTAATGGTTGCGCGAGTCCACAGAGGGATCCACCCATGAAGGATCCACGAAGAAGCAACCTTGTCTATCCCACCATGGCCATCGCCCACGAAGGACTTGCCTCACTAGGGTAGATCTTCACGAAGTAGGCGATCTCCTTGCCCGTACAAACTCCTTGGTTCAACTCCACAATCTTGACAGAGGCTCCCAAGTGACACCTAACCAATCTAGGAGACACCACTCTCCAAAAGGTAATAGATGGTGTGTTGATGATGAACTCCTTGCTCTTGTGCTTCAAATGATAGTATCCCCAACACTCAACTCTCTCTCATAGATTTGGATTTGGTGGAAACATGATTTGAGTGGAAAGCAACTTGGGGAAGGCTAGAGATCAAGATTCTTGTGGTTGGATTAGAATATCTTGGTCTCAACACATCAGTAGGTGGTTCTCTCTCATAAAATGAATGCTGGAAGTGTAGGCACGTTCTGATGGCTCTCTCCATGAATGGAGGAATGGTGGAGGGGTATATATAGCCTCCACACAAAATCTAACCGTTACACACAATTTACCAAACTCGGTGAGAGCGAATACTCAAACTCGGTCAGACCGATTTAGTTCAAAATGTGAACGTTAGGATTTTTGGTGGGACCGACATGTCAACTCGGTGGAACTGATTTCATCTACACTACTATTAAACAAGAGAAAGTCATCAGGGCGGACGAAAACTCTGCCCATCCGTGCCCGCACCCGCATCTGTTCATCTACACTACTATTAAACAAGAGAACATCATCAGGGCGGACGAAAACTCTGCCCATCCGTGCCCGCACCCGCATCTGTTCAGTAAAAAAAGCACAATTTGTTTGGATCCTGGAAACTAACTAATCTCTATCTCAATTAGTGGGATTAGTATCCCATAATTTTCTCTCTTCCCTCACAACTGCTTGCTGCTCATCCTCTACTCCACGAATGCGAGCACGGATCCCCGCTGCCGCCCTTTGCTCCTCCTCTGCCGTCCCATGGGCACGACCGCAGATCGCCGTCGCCGCCGCCCGCTCCTCTTCTACTACCCCAGGACACGAGCGAGGGTCTCAGTCGCCGTCGTCCGCTCCTCCTCTACTGCCACCCGGATGGCGAGCAAATGCCTCCGTCGCCGCCTGTCGCCCTCCTCTGCTGCCCCATAGATGCGAGCGAGGGTCTCCGTCGCCACCGTCCTCTCCACCTCTGCTGCCCCACGGACGCCGGCGCGGGCCGTCGTGGCTGCCTGCTTCTCTCCTCTGCCGACCCACAGATGTGAGCGTGGGCCGCCGCCGCCGCCCGCCGCAGCCACGTTGACGAACCTTGATACTGGCCAAACTTATATTCATCACTAGCTATTAAGGTTTTCTTACAGCTAGATCTGCTTGTGTTTTAATTTGCAATGTTTGCGACAACCACAAGATAAGACTGACATGCGCTAGTTTTTCAGGAACCGAAATTATTTGTGGTGTACTCTCATTTGGTTCCTTGTATTGTTGCTTCATTACCTGTTCAAGCAGTAGCAAGTACGGAAGTACCTTAGAATTGATGTTCATAAAAGTGGACCAATTACTGTACTTAAGAAATGTTGCATGTAAGATTTATAATGCTTTCATATGAGATTGCTTTGCGCTGCTAGGCACTGATGGTCTTTGTATGTTTCAATGGGCCTTTGCAAAGGATCTTCACATTAAGGGCTCCTCCTATTCTCACGATTATTGAGCGATAGCTTTGAGATTGATTTCTTTTGGTTTCCCTTCCGTTTGGAGATTGCAACTGCACTGTGTGCTATGTGGTTCCCCTTTTGTTTGAGCAAGCAACTGGATGTATCTTTCAAAAATTTACTCATATGTGTGATTGGAAAGATGACTGCCATTTGTTCTCTGACACTACTAAGCTGAAGTTGATTTTATGTTATGAGACTTTGGCCTGATTTCAGAGATGTACTAAATTCTGAAGTTTGTTGTATTCATGGCTTGCTACAATAGTTGAATTCTGAATCTAATGTTTTCTCTTGCTGCTATTGTTAGGTTGTTAATTCATCAAACCCGACTACTAAGTATACATATTGTGTTCATCTCCCCTGCCTTATTATGAAAAATCATGTACTAAAGGTAAGCTATTCTTTATTTACATTTATTTGTTTCTTCCTGCTAACCCATGTTCTAATTAAATGCAAGAGCTTGTGTAATGCTCATTTGCAAGCTACAGGGTGCATGCTCATTTACTCTTTAAACAGAAATTGTTTGCTAGCCCTAGCCGATGTTAATTCTTTGCTGGATCTTATGAGGATGATCAATGTAATTGCCTGGAATCATTGTGTCTCCCTTTAATTCTGTCATCTTCTGTATAGTGGTATTAAATATTTCTGTGATGAATTGGCAGGTAAATTTAGGTATCAAATATACTCTTATCATTGCTAAATGTTGCTTATCCTTTGTGCTTCTTCACTATATCCCACCAGATAAGCTAGCACGAGTACTAAATATTTAGTTGTCATTAATATATATTTTTCTTCGCCAGGCAAATTGAGTTGTAGGACTGAAGTGTGATAATGGGTTTAGTGCATTTTTTGTTGCTTTTACCCTCTTCTTCTTTTCTGGTGATTGTTAATATGCCGATGTCTTATCACACACTTTGTAGGTAATATAACAGACCAACTTACCTGTTCGTCGCAGATGAAGAACCAACCATGCCACCGGATCCGCCAGATCGGCCGCCCGCACCACACCTCAAACCTCCATGCGCCAACGGCGTGAAGTCCGGCCCTCCACGCTCCACAAAGAAAGTGAACGAATTATGAAGAAATAAAGAAAAAGGAAGAAAAAAGAAAAGGAAAATATAGTTTTGTTTGTTTATAGAGATGTCTGCATTCTTGTATGATATACTATGTTTATTGTCTGCCTTGGTGATGGGGCAGGGAATGTAAGTGGGAGCTAACATGTGGCAGAGGCAAAAAAATTGGATGAAAAACATAAAAGAAAGTGGGGGCTCCTATCCCCCGGAGCCAAGTTTTTCATTAATTCTTTAGGAGCATTTTTCCATTAGTTGGATGAATTGGATTCTACAGTTGTTGGTTGCCGTCTCCATTCTGCACGAGGTACACTATTTTTGCATGAAGGGGGGTTGGTTTGGCTCATCAAAATAGAGATCTGTTTTTGCAAGACTTGTTTCAATAATATACCCAGTGAACTCATAAATGTTGGAGACGTGCGTTGCACGTGCATGCTAACTAGTTAGGTTTAGGGCATAACGTAATATCGGTGAGACTGATCACATGAACTCGGTGAGACCGATTTCTGTAATAGGCAAACAAAGAGTTGGTTAGGCAAACTCGGTGGGACCGATCACTCATTTCGGTGAGACCGAAATGTTACAAAAAAGAAACGGAGAGTTTGCATTGCGAACTCGGTGGAACCGATCGCTCATCTCGGTTAGACTAAAACGTTATGAAGGGAAACAGAGAGTTTGCAATCCCATCTCGGTGAGACCGAGATCCCTATCGGTGAGATCAAGCTGATTAGGGTTTCTGGCAGTGGCTATGTCAAATGAACTCGGT